>CABFWB010002319.1:0-19253 GCA_902151455.1 Timema bartmani | reverse complement strand
CCACACTTTCCTGAAGAAATATTTACATTAAAGGATATATAATCCAGTTTTACAGGTAATACTGTACAAATACGAATAAAACCTTAGATATTTCAATTTTTATGTAGTTATCATCTATGTTGTTTACAGTCTGCCACGACAACACTTATAATTAAAGTTGGTTATTAGCTTGTATATTGGTTTCAGAAACCATATTATATTGAAAGTTCGGTAAATATAATGAACAAGGTTTCTTAAAACTTGATTATATATGTTTGAATGACAAACTTCGAATAGTTGCCATATATTCAAACTATCACTTAGGTTATAGACTTGTGGAAAGTATTATCATATCTTTCAGACACCATATTATGTTGAAATTTCGATAACTATAATGAAACAAGTTAGCTAAAAACTGTATTATATTTGTTTGAATGACACACTTTGTGTAGAAGTCTTACGTTCAAATGATAATTTAGGTTATTGACTTGTAGGAAGTACAGTATCTACTAAACCCTGATTTTAGTAATAATTCCAATCTGTAAGGCTTTAGTTCGTACCAGAATACTATCATATATATAATATTTTGGTAGGATGAACGGCAATTTAGAACAGAAGTAGAAATTTCCTTCTGGAAGGTCTTTTATCCTAACTAAACACAACTATAGGGTAGGATTATGGTATGAGATAAAGCCTTAAAAGTAAGATTCCTTCAAAAATCATCGTAAATATAAAGCTACATCAACTTATTTAAAGAAAAAACTAACCAGTTTTGAACTTTTATATGTTCTTCAAAGCTTTAACTAAAATATTTATTTAATTTAACCACTCTCACATTGATTTATCTCATATATTCAGTCAAATTAATGAACGATGTCAAAATGCCACATTGCCTTGTATGGGTGAAAGAGAGAAAGAGATACCCGAAAGTTTCTTTCTCTCTTACCCAATGATATGCAGACGACAGCTCGAAAATTTCAGCCACAGATGTCCATCCAGTTATAGTATAGAATTCAATGACTATACTGGATGGACATAAAACACACTCGTTGCAAAAGACCAAGCGTGTCGCTCAAGTTTGTCATATACTTGATTGTGAGGTGGCATTATTAACGGTTATTTTCAATGTTCGTGTGCAAAAATATGTATCCGGTGGATAAAAAAGTTAGTGTTTGGAAATAGTGAGTATTATACAACACTCGGCTGAAGAAACACATCAATGGATATACACATTAATTTTACAGGTAAAAGATATTTTCCAAACACAAGTAAAATCTTTAATATATTAAAATATTTAGCTATCATCCATGTTTACATCTTGCCAAGACCGTCATATTTTAATGTTGGCTATTAGCTTGTATATTGGTTTCAGAAACCGTATTAGATTGAAAGTTCGATAACTATAATGAAATAAGGTATCGTAGAACTTTATTACCTACCCTAAATTTGTTTTTAATGACAAACTTTGTGTAGCTATCTTTACATACAAACGATAATTTAGGTTATAGTTTTGTAGGAAGTATTGCTATGGGCACCCTGATTTTTTTAAAAAAAGAATACCGTTCTAAAAGGCCTTGGTTTGTACCATAATCCTACTGCATCGTAGAATTTATGTAGAATAAATGACCTTCTAGAATAGTAGAGAAATTCCCTTCTGAAAGGTCTTTTATCCTTCCAAAATATTTCCATACGGTAGGATTCTGGTATGAGATAATGCCTTTCAAATGGGATTTCTTCCGAATTCATAGTAAATATTAGCCTACATCAACTTATTTAAAGAATCAAGTCACGTATTTCGATCTTAAATAATTATGCTGTTCATACCTTTTATTACCTTCATTCATTTAACTATCACAAACAATGATGTGTATAATATATTCATACAAATTAGCCATCGATATCAAAATCTCACTTTGCCTTGAATAGGTGCATAAGAGAGAGAGAGAGAGAGAGAGTGATACACGAAAGTTTTTTTCTCTCTTATATAATGATGTGCAGACGACAGGATGAAAATTTCAGCCTCAAGTGTCCATCCAGTTGAAATATAAAGACCAATGGGACTACCCTATGACTCCCCTTTAACTTGTCCTTTATTGTATTTTAAGAACTTTATTTTAGCGTAATATTGTTTACCTTTGAACTTAAAAAAAAAATCTAAAACCTCTAATATTTCAGTTTCACACGGGTGGCTTCATAAGCTGAAGCTGGTAAGTTATGGTTTGTCTATTTATTTAATTGGATTAACTCTTTAGGTAAATTTTAACTACCTCTTAATTAATTTTACCAACCCATAGCAATACATTCCCTTATCTATAGCTTTCCACCCCTTTAACAAGATTTTAAAATAGGCACTTACTTTAAGGCATTCCAATTGCCTTATACATTTATTACCGTGTATCCATAACTTTATTTAAACAAAATACGGGATAGCTTATTCATTTTTAAATGTTGCACACCATTCAAAAGCTAATGTCCAGTTCAACCTCTTTAAGAGCGTGGGCCCATCTCAAATCTAAGTTTAAAATATATGTACCAATTTAAAAAAATTAAGCATGTCAATTTTCTCTAACATACTAAGGAACCTTCTGATATGTTGCACCCTCCTTTGTAATTCCATATACGATTTATTATTTCATCAACCTTGTCTATTATCCTTATATATTCACTTATTTTCCTCTTATATAATTTTTGTTCTCTTTATCTTCAACACTGTTAGCTAATACAGTTCTTCAACTTATCACCACACATAATACTTTTTTATTATCCTATGAGACTGCCTGTACATTAATTTTTTCCCAATGCAGTTGTAGAGTGGAAAATAAGTTGCATGTTCGACCTTCTATGATATATTATACATTTATTCTGATCCAATTAACTCGTGCTATAATCGGATTCGTCACTGACTGCACAGGGGAATATCTGAATTGATTGGGAAGGATCAACAGAGGTACATATGTAATACAGTAATGCAGTATTGGTTGGTAATCAAATTTAATACCGTGAGTGCTCCGTGCAGGCACTCGGAGAGGAAGTCCAGTGGCTCCTGCAGCATCGCTTGGGTGACGTCTCTCAGGTAGCCCGCCAGGTATTCTTGTACGTCTGTGGTCAGGTCCTGTGCGCAATAAACAGGTTTCATCACCAGTAGACAGCCGGTCACGCATGCGCATTGCAAGTTGCGCTGCGACGAACAACACCGCACCAAAAAACAAAACAAACACAGTACACCATGCAACTAAATTAACCACAATATCCACCAAGTATCTACTGGATATCACAAGAACAACCTACAAGAATATTTTTTATGTTATATTTTGTATATTTTCAAATCAAACTTTTAAGATAGCATTTAAATTTATAAATAGATATATTATAATAAGGTTTTACATGTATGGTTTTAGAAATCATACAAACTATTATTTATTTTATTTCCTTAATATTATTAATATTAATTATTTATCTGCCCATCATATTGAGAGAGATTCATATGTATACCTAAAAAACTGAATACTTAGTTACCTATTAATTAAGTGATATTAAATATACTTTTGTACAATGACAATAAGTTTGGTTTAATTTTTATATTCAATCTCTCGCTAGTGGAGTAGCTTTTATATTAAAAACACATTATTACAATTTTTAGGTTATTTAAAATATTTATTATATTCCTCTAAAGCTCGCATGTTGGTATTGTAACTCAGTGGCGTATTCTGATAAATTTAACAGGTATTCTGTTCTATAGTAGGCCTATTAACAAGTAAAGTTTGGTGATCCCTCCCACGAAAAATATGAAACATTGGATTCCAATAAAAGCTATTTAAAGGTTATTTTTCATATCCAACAGAGTGAAAATAAAGAAGTGGGGTCAAGATTGTCTACACTCCATCATCATGCGAGATTCTCCACCCCCTATCACCCTCATGCAAGATTCTCTACCCTCTCTCTCATCCTCATGCATAATTCTCTACCTCCCTCTCTCACCACCATGCAAGATTCTCCACCCCCTCTCTCACCCCCATGCAAGATTCTCCATCCCCTTCTACCATCCCCATGATTTCGTTTAATGTATAAGCCATGAAAACTTTTTTCTAATTGTAACCAAATCATCTGTAAGGATTCTTACCTTTTCTGCTAGATGGAGCACCTGTCTTAAGAGAAAGTCAGTTGATATCACTACACTAGCATATAAACTACAAAGTTCAACATAATAAAACTGTCACTGTAAAAAAAACACGTATATTCACACAATTTATAGTTTTCTGCCCAATTTTATTTGAAAGGGAAGTCCATTCTTCGGGATTTAATTATAAAGTGATCAATTACTTTATTTTTAAAAGTAGTATTCTGTCTTAAGTTTAAGAAGTTAAAAAAAAATTGAAATCATTCAGTTAATCTTTCCTCGCCTTGATTTGATCTACAGAAAGTTTTTCACTAAAAGGTCTACTATTAAATGAGTGATTTAATAAGTCTTTCACTGGGCAGTTTAACACCTCTTCATTCATATTGCAATAATAGCAATATACAAGTATTCTTCAAATATAAATAATTGTTTATGTACAGTACAACGATATTAAATCACAAAAACCTAAACAACTATCTAGGATAAAATAAATAATTATAAAACCAAAAAGCGCAACCGAAACTTCGAAAAGACCCACCAGAGAACCACGAGCACTAATTACTTCAGTTCAAAATAAAAGAATCCCCCTACTACTTTCAACTGCTGGGGGTGGAAATCGTGTTGCCAAATATATGTAAATAAATCGTTTTAAAATGAAAGGTATTGCACCGCATTTATTTTTGAATTTTAGAAATAATAAGGGATTCTTGTCCATGCAGAACCTCCAAAAAACATTTGGAAATCACATATAAACTTCTCTTATTTCCCATTATTTTGAACATTAACTAATCTAGTTATAAAAGCGTGTCTTACCTTCCCGTATAGTATTCTATAGTGCCGCTTGATGGCTTGACGTTGTTTGTTTGTGTGGGAGATGAGAACTCTGATGATCATTCCTGTGTCCACAATAGGGCCAAGAAATGCAGCATTGAGCTTCATTGCAGATAGCTCGGAGTTTAAAACCGAGGCGCCATGGATCGTGCCCTGAGTGGAAATAATATTATCCAGAACATTTCACATTTTATTTTAAGTGGCCTCCGTTTATTCCTAATATTAAAATCTTTCCTTGATCGACTAAACTATGACGGCAGCCTACATATAAAACCTGGGGATTCGTAGAGCAAGGTAGGACTACTATCTACACGTTTATACTGAGTGTATGTTCCAACCACACCTTGGACTCTCCTCACTATATAGTATGTAAACGTTGCTCAGACTTTGAAGATTTTTATTCTCATAATTTTATGCAATATGAGTTAGTGCTGTGATCACCGAATATAGTTTTTATAAATTTGTGGCGCGTAAACACACTGTTTATGATTGTTTTAGTTAAATACTGTTATAAATCCTAAAATAAATCGGGTGATCGCGTTTATAAATAAACTAGAAGAAAGTCAGAATAGCAATGATATTATGACTATCTACCTGTTGGATATATTTAGGTTTACATTGTTTTATGTGAACATAGCTGTGGCATGATGTATTTTTGAATATCCGGTTTAAGTGCGCATGCGCTAAGGACGCCATGTTCTTAGTTGTATATGCACAGTTTGAAGCTACTAGTTAATCAGTCACTTCAAGGTTATTCACAAGAGTAGTTCTATGTATAATAATTTGTTGTCTCAAATATGTTAGTTTTTGTTAATCAATAAAATCATATTTATCATCGCATTTAAAATTCTGAATATCTATTTTGATATTCAATACTAACTACTGTATTTAGCTATCTACAGTTTCCATGGACGGCTTACTTCTGCGAGCTGCTGGGACTACTTAGTGGAGGGGAGGGTAATATATTTCCCCACCTACCTCCCCCAAACGCTTCATCCCCTTAACATCTAATCCCAACCAGAAATTACCTTTTGACTAGTATAGTTCTATTTTGGGACTTAAAATTACATGAAAACTCTAAATTAAAGAGCTCTATTTTGGCCTAATGTATTTTATTTCTGAATTATCTACACTTTATATTCTTACCTTTCAGTTACTATTTATAGATAAATATATTTTACACCACCTTACATACCACAATATTTTATACTGTCTAGGCCGGGAGATTATTGTTTATGCAGAGCTCTTGGTAAGAATAGCAAACAAAAATGATTTATTATTAAATAAGTAAGTATATTTGTTATAGGTAGTAAAATTTAAGGCGGTGATTGGTTGTACAGTTAGGTCAAAACGTGTTTGGAAGTTGGCAACGCGAGGAGGCAGACAAAGGTAACTAGCAATGTGGTAGTTGGCTTGGCTTATCTTCATTATCTTCAGGCGGAGACCACGTGTTCCGGGAGGGTCGCTCGGGCAATAGGTAGTGGGGTAAACTGTTGTTGAAAGTGATAGGATTTTAAATGTGTGCATGGTATATTGGTTAAGTGAATGTGTATCGTGTGCGCAGAGCACATCCCGCTATTTTCCGTGTGTTTATGTGGAGTAACTACGTGAAGTAACCAAGATGGTAAAGATGTCCCTTTTCTTTTATTCAAAAGGGTAACCACAGAGCCTCAATTTACATGTTTGGAAGCCCTTTACAAAGCACGTGTTTTCTTTCAAGTTTGATTAGTGGGTATTTCTTGAGACGTTGACCACCGCTTGTTGAGGCAAGCCCACACTACTCCGTTGAACTCAACCGACCCCTGAAGTCACGAACACTTACGGTTGATGCTAGGTCAGATCACACCCTGAGAGAATAAAAGTGTGGGTTTTGTCAGGTGGAGTAGAGGCACTGTCGGTAGTGGTCTGGAGCTTTTGGACTGAGATGCGAGCGTTCCCATGCTTACTGTCGAGTAGATGGTATAGACTTGGGAGGTTATGTGGTATCTTATGAATCCAAAGTTTCTTTGGCCAGCGATATCCCCATTATTATCCCGGGAGTGTGTGGGACTCAAATATAAACTAGGTCGTTCTAGGGTGTCGGGAGCGGATTTATTATTACTATTTGATGAAAGTGATCACTAACTAGAATACGTTAACTCCCGCGTTATTAATAGGGACCAGTCTCCAAGCACACCTGATAATGGTTGCCAAAGTAAATATATCTTGGTTGAAATGGTGTACTTTTATCATAACCTGTTCATGTATTGGATTGTATTGGTGTGTTAATTTAAAAAAAACTTAAACAGTTTCCAGAATTATTTTGTTTTCAATTATGCCGGGCTGTGAGATTAGTATTATAGCTCTAATCTTAACAAGCGGTCTTGTTGACGAGTTATTAGTGTTTCTAAATTATTTGTTTAGACTGAGCTTGGAAGCAGAAGCGCACTCACGACCATATCGTTTTATGATTTTTAGGCTAGTGTAATAATTATATCACCCCTCTTTCTAGCTCTACCTCTAGTTTCCTACCACCTGATTCCAGAGTTGGCCGAAGGGTGAGCTAGCAATAGTATTGGCGGAAGTTTTAGAAAATCGAATTGGGGGTTTCTTTCAGTACTGTGCATATTTTCCAAAAAATAAGAGCGCTATAAATTGGACATAGTGGCACCGCCATTTTTATCAACAACGCGAAAGGCAATCTTATCAATGATAGTGTAAATATTCTGAAAAGGTGGACAACTATTTTAAGAGGTTTCTGAATTGTGCTGAACCGAATATGATATTCAAAGTAGATCAAACAGAAGAGGTAGAAGTATATATAAGAGTAACAGAAAAATAAGTGAGGAGTATTTAGAATAATGTTAAGAAAGAGATGAAAACTACGCATTAATCAAAAAGGATGATAAAAGCCGTGCATCGAGGACACAAAAGTGAAATACAAGATTGTATCAAGTGAGCTGAATATTAAAACAGGAGAACGTCAGTGGGATAGCATTACTCCCAATACAATTTAAATTAGTGTTTGAGAAAATCGCGAGAGAACTTGATAAAAAAAACCCAGAAAAAAGTAGTGTTGGATAGAAAAAATGAATTACTGGTATATGTGGACAACTTCTTAGTAAGTGGGGAGGAAGGAAATTATAGGAATGGATAAAATGATAGACACACATACAGATAAGTTGGGAAGGACACAAGCTCGGATTTATAAGGGGGCAAAAAGAACAATTAATGAGGCCCGTGGGTACCCAAGTCAAAGGAACTCCCTTTGTACATAATTGGCATAGTTGAAAGATTAGTTTATTTTATTAAAATAAAAAATGGTGACAAACAATTTTGAGCGGTGACATCCATTTTAACTATCGTTACTAATGTTGCTAGTTTATTTAAAATTTTAGGTTTGGTCTCTGTTGTAATCGATGATGACTCATGAAAGACTAAGTGCTCTGCGCCTACTGGATGTTGAGAGCAATGTTCTAAAAATGATACAGTTTCAGGAATTCACTAAAGATTTTTCAGATGTGAAATGTAGAAAGAAATACTTTCTGTAGGTATTTCACTGTTTCTATGTGTGCATCTTTCTATATATAAATAAATAACTTGTCAGTTCCAAAACTGCATGCATTAAACCGGCTGTAATGTGTAAATTTAGTGAATTATCCTTTTTGATATGTATTCTTATTTCTGAGTTCAAGGGGTACATCAAACCTGAAGTGCCCCAGGTCCCCCAAGATATAAAATTCAACCCTGGTAATACATCAATGAATCAATTACAGAGGTCATTAAACTTATAAGAAAAGAGCGAAAAGAGAGACAATACAGGTTGGAGAAATGAAGTTGCACAAAGGACAAAAGTTAATATACTTAGGGTCGTGGTTCACTAAATAAAATAGTGGCAAAGAAGACATGGTTGAACGCAAAATAACAGGTGCAAGGTGTTATGGTGCCTGAAGACATTTTCAATTTGAAGAACTTGTCTACCCTGACAAAATGCACATATATGGTGATATAATTTGTACTGTAATGGGCCTTAAAATACCTCTTGACCAACCAAGAACCAAATGGAGGGACAGACTGAAAAAGGATAGAAAGAGGCTGGCAGTGGAAGAAAATTCATGGACGGAGGTGGCGCAGGATAAGAGAAGATAGGGACAGCTGGTGAGGTTAACGCATGATCTAAAAGGTACCTGATCGATTGAAGTTATATTTATAGATGATCAATTTTGAAACTATTTAAGAAGTTTTTATTTTAGAGGCAGAAATTTCCTAAACTTTCTGGATATTTTAAAAATTAGTTTTAATGTAATTATTGTTTCTCCTTTTGGGTAATTTACATAGGTAGTAATAATAACATGTTAATACTATAAACTTTGCCTAAAGTTTAAATATTTTCGAACATACATTAAATATTAAGTGTTGATCAGAACACGATTCGACACATGATGCTCTATTATCAATTAAACAAATATATTTAAATGTTGAATTGCACTCTTGCATCAATAATTTACCTTGTTTGCATGTTGCCGCATGTTGTGCTCTGACATCTGAATTCTCTCCCTGTCTGTGATCTTGAAGGTGATGGGCACAGACCCCTGAAGGATCCTTGATATGTTCAGCCTCATGGTAACACCGGGGATTATGTTGTTAATGCAGGATCTTCACTGCCAACAATGAGGCTGTCCTTATTTTCTTACTGTTGTAACAGTCTCACTATCAACAAGGAATTAATTTTAGTATATTTCCAATTTAAAGATTAATATTTAAAATTAAAGTTACGAATTTACAAATAACAAATAATAGTTTGTGTTTTTTTTAAGCATCCCAAAGTATATGTTCTTAGCTTATTGGTTAAATATTTACCAAAATGTCTTATCACAATAAACAATTCACACATTATTGTTATTGAAATTGAACTAATTAAATATCACCTGAATCACATACCATGAATACACACCTAAATTCTAGATGCAGCTTTAAATGAGATGCATATTAAAGCGAAATTATTTTACTTTTCAAATAAAATAAAATGAGGTCGACAGTCAAATCACGAGACGAATTGCCGGGAATTCAATTTTCTAACAATTTCGTGTGATAGCGTGCAAATATATCGACGATAAGTCTTAATTCGAGTGAAAGGATGTTCACGCCATTTATATGAATACACATTTTGTAAATAGAAAATAAAGTAGCTACACCCTTTCAATTTGAGGACTCTTGCTTGGTTACATAACTTCAACGGCCATCTTAAATGTTTAATTGAATCATTGCAACAATTTAAAAATAATTTAAAAATAAGAATCAATAAAAATATAACCTTTATTTTAAGTGAATTATTGAGTATTATCTATCACAAATTGCTATTTGGCATATCAAAAGACTTGGTTGTAATAGCGACCGTCAGTATTATCCTATCAATATGTCGGTTTCAAACGCGTCCTTGGTAAATAACATGACTAGTCTGCAGACTAGCCACAAGTAATATGTAAACAAAACCAATAATAATAGCGTGTGTGCATGAGACCCGTACTAGGTATCGTTTTACTGATGACCGGAGTATTGATCGCAGTAGATGGTGTCGTGCTATTTAGTTCGTTGATAGGTGTGCAGTCATGGAAACAATGGGAAATAAGGACAACTTGTGATACTATACACGTGGACAACCTAATATATATCTACTGTCAGATGGCATTCTGATTTGTCCTTCAACGTTATATGGTTCAAGAATAATGATAGTGAGCCACCATAATATATTCATTTACCATTCACCACCAACAAAAATACAATTTATTTTTGCGTAATTAGGGTGATTGTGGCAGAAGTGACAGCCTTTGCGCAATATAAATGTATTATGAATATAAAGGTGTAGTCTTTGCTGGAAAAATCATTACCGTTAATAAACTATTTCTAACGTAAATTCACGCACAGTAAGATTTATCATCGTTTATATCTATATATAAGATTTTGATTTATTTTACTAATTTTTATTCTAATTCTACTTTTTGTTGTTTATTTTCAATTTAAAGACGATAGTAGGCGCTATATTGATTTCAATGGCTAGTTGGGCTGAAATTATTTTAAAATAAACATTGTGTGGGAGCAGTTACGGTTTGTGTCTTCCCAGTGTATTGTGTAAGCTCAGAATTAAAAACAAAAGTATTAAAATGGTCTTAGATATGGTTTATTATTATTATTGATTATGTATGATTATAGTAGGAACACGGTAGTAAGAACAATATTTTACAGTTACAAAAGTTACGTATTGTGATCTGCAGCTACCATTATAAATAATACTAATATTATATTAAAATGCTAATAATATTGACTACAAAAATGTGTTTGTATTTTCTAAAAGTTCTTTCCAAGTGTGGTGCAACTATACATAAAACTTTATATATATGGTCGCATACAGCCAATAATTTCGGGGGTGGGGGTGGTTTAGTGGGCACATCCCTCAATTGCTAGAGGAGAGAAAGAAATTCTAAATGATAAAATGTTCTATAAGCCATTAATAAATAAATTAACCAACCAGTAATCCTACAGTGAGAGAAACGTAAAATCAGATCGTCATAGCCGTGTCACAACAAGTGCGTAGTAAGGCGGGCACGCGTCGTCATCATCATAAAACCCGGTATCGTTATAGTTACTGCTCGACATTAGGGCATACAAGGGTCAACATCCACATAATCAGTATAAAATTCGGTATCGCTATAATTGCTATAGGTTTAACCTTGAATGTGTCATTGTGGATCTTAGATAACTTTTCAGACACCTGAGAGCAGTGAAGCTCCTCTCTGCTTCACAACTAGATATTCAACCCCACTCCTATCATACATATGTTTTTGTTTCTCTTGTTTTAGCACGAGTTTAATTTTTAGGTCATTCTTGGTCCTCACTGGTCTTAGTAATGACACTTTTATCGGTAACTTAGTGCATATGTTCTGGAAGGCAAGACTAGTTTGTTTCATTCCGTGAAAGGCTACACAATGGTGCCGAAATTTGAGACAGATTGGGTATAAATTGAGAAAGATCTTTGGTCATGCCCAATAACCTCTGCTTTACTTGAAGGGGTCGGAATTTCCACAATTGCCTTGATGTGATTGCTGTCAGGATTAACCCCCTGTGTTGAAATGACTTGTCCAACATATCGTACTTCTGAGACTCTGAATTTAATCTTATCGAAATTGAACTTAATATCATTTGTCTTTGCTCAAACGATACCATCCAAATGGGTAATTGAAGCAAGCTAGGTCAGAGCTTGGTTCATCTAACTCCACCTGCCAGAAGCCTTCCTTCATGTCAATAACTAAAAAGACAGATTTCCCCACTAGGTTGGCAGTTAAGTCACTAGGTGTTGGAGTCATGTAATGTTCGCTTTTAATGACTTTATTAAGATCCCTGGGTTCTATACATACCCGCAAATGTCCATTTGACTTCTCAAATAGTACTAAACTACTAACCCAATTGGTGGGTTTGTTGACTTAAGAAATTATTTATAATTTTTCCAGTTTGTCCAAAGTTGACTTTAGCTTTCCTAAAAGACTATCAGTGATCCGCCTAGGTGGATGAACAACTGATTTAACCTCATCTATCAGTTCAATACGATGAGTACCTGGCATTTTCCCTAACCCATGGAAAACCTCAGGGTACTTGAGCTTAATGTTATCCTTGGTAATGGACATGTGAATCATATCAACTCGCTTTAAGAGGTTATAGACATACAGTATTCATATTCGCATCTCACAAAGCCTAACTTAGATATTACATCATGAAACTTATTATTCCAATTTTTAGGTGAATCTTTTAAACCATATAATGATTTTTGTAACTTGTACACATTATTACCATTATCATTTTTATAACACCCTTCTGGCAAAGATACAAAGACATCACCATCAATGTCTCCATACAAAAATGCACTGCAAACATCTAATTGATAAACTGGTAAATTATATTCATTACAAAACGCCAAAAACATTCTTACTGAAATTAACCTCGCTACAGGACTATAAATTTCTGACAAAGACAAATCTTGTTTAAAACCTCTAGCTACTAATCTAGCCTTATGCGACACAATATAACCCTTTTCATCTTTCTTACGTTTAAAAACCCATTTACAATCAATAATATCACAATTCTTTGGCTTCTCTACGCTTATTCATGTATCATTTTCTGTAAGTGCTCTCATTTCCATGTCCATTGCTTGTTTCCAATTATTACTGTCACCACTTGATACAGCCTCTTCATATGTTACAGGATCATCATCACCAACTGTCATCAAACCCACATTGAAATCACCAAATCTGGATGGTAACTTCAACTATTTCTTTTTTCTTAAATTATATCCTTCTTACTTGCCTTCTTCTATACTCTCACTGATCATCTTCCTGATGCACCTCCTCAGTTTCCAAAATCTGTCTCTACATTACTTGCTCCTCACATACTTCAGGTAGGTACTCCTGTCCTTGTTCCTCACTAACTTCATTTAGACATTCCTGTCTCTGTTCCTTATTTACATAAGAATCCTTTTCTTTGTTTTCAGCGTCTCGCTGTGGTAAGAAAATTACATCTCTATGGATCTCCACATTATTGCTGTCAGGTAATTAACATCTTAATCCTTTCGTTTTATCATTATATCCTACAAATAAACCAATCCTATTCTTGGGATCCAATTTAAACCTCTTCTGCTTAGGTATATGCACAGACGCTCTTTAACCAAATATTCTAAAATATTCTATGGCTGTTTTATGACTATAGAAAGCTTCATAAGACGTTTTCCCTTGTATAGGACTAGGCCCTGTTCAGTTAACGGTATATAAAGCCGTGTTGATGGCTTCAGCCCAATAACTTCTTGTGCATATCAGCGTCTTGCAACATGGCACGAGCAGCCTCCACTAATGTACGCATTTCTCGTTCGGCTCTGCCGTTTTGTTCTGGTGTGTACACTACACTTCTCTGATGAACTATGCCATGGGACTCCAACAAGTGTTTAAAATCTTTATTTACAAACTCTAAGCCGTTATTAGTACGCAGGATCTTCAAATTACAACCTGTTTCTCTTTCCGATTTCAAAATATACTTTTTCAATACATGTTTTTACTTCAGATTTATGTTTCAGGTAAAACACTGTACGAAACGCCGAAAAATCGTCCTTCAATAGCAGAAAATACCTTGATCCGCCTATGGATGTCTGCTCCATCGGTCCACAGACGTCGGCATACACTAATTGCAATCTCTCAGTTGCTCGCGAACTGCTTATCGGGAATGAAATACGATGTTGTTTTCCCGCCAGACAACCCTCATATCACATAACCATCAATATCGTTAATAAAGTCAATATTATTACGTTTTAACACTTCTTTTATTGTATTAAAGTTCTGATGTGTAAGTTTTTTTTATGCCAATCTGATAATTTCCCCACCTTTTGCGTCAAACAACAACTTGAACCGTCAAAACTGTCAAACTTGTGAGTACGTTCCAGTACACGAAAAATGTAATTTTGAGCATTTTGTTCACTCAATAACGTAACTTCTTGATCACAAGTTCCTAGACTGTCTGTAAACACCATTTTATAGAGTTTGTTTTTAACACGTCTTGCTAATGCTCGAGTGACATCATCAATGCCCACAAATTTACAAAGTTCACTATTTGATATTAGACAGAAACCTTTGTCCAAATCATAACCTACTGAGAACAAATTAAACTTCAAATCAGGAACATATAGCACATTTGATAAGGATGTTTTCAAGTTACTCTCCTCATTCCAAGCACTCAGCATAACAGTACAAACTCCCACCTCACTTAGTAATTTTCCAATGCCAACTTTCACCTTTCCGGAGAGTGGTTTCTCAACTAAAGTCTTAAACAACAGCTTATCTCCACACATATGATCATTTGCACCTGTGTCCATGTACCAACAGTTTTCATAAATATTTTCTTCATCATTTAGAGTCATGAATGCATTTGATTCTGGTTTTAACTCCCATCACACTTAGTAATTTTCCATTGCCAACTTTCACCTTTCCGGAGAGTGGTTTCTCAACTAAAGTCTTAAATATCAGCTTATCGCCACACATATGATCACTGGCACCTGTGTCCCTGTACCAACAGTTTTCATAAATATGTTCTTCATCATTTAGAGTCATGAATGCATTTGATTCTGGTTTACTTCCTTTACTGCCCTTTCCTTTAGCTTTCAACTGTCTACAATTTTCCATTAAGTGACCTTTCTTCTTACAATAATGACAGATTCTCAATTCTTTCCCTTTATTTTTGTAGCAATCTCTTGACAAATGCCCTAATTTCCCACAGGTATGAAATTTTCTTGAATGATTGTCTATACTAGCCAGGGCTACTACTTCCTCACACGAACCCATTCTCTATTCCTCCAGTAATAAACGAGAAGTCAATTCCTCCATATTTTGTTTTTCTGATGGCACAGGCTCCCATGTTGATCGGAAATGCCTGTACTTTTCTGGTAAACTCATAAGTACCTATTTTGGTAATAACTAATTTCTCAGAAACAGGTTCACCTGCCTGTTTTAACTTGTTTTGACAGGAAGACTGACATGGAACTGTCCTCAAATTGCAACAGGAATAATTTTTGCTGCAATAGGTGCACGCTGACCACCGATTATTTGTCATAGACCGACTTTAGATTACTCCACATATCCTTAGCAGTGATACAAGATATTAAGTGTGTCAGCGGCCCTGGTTCCATCCTCAGCACAATAATCTCCTGAGCCCTCACATCCTTCCTTATCCATTCTGGTTAGCTTTTCACATCTTCTGGCTTGACTTTTATCTCCTACAACAATGTCATATAATCCCTTGACTCGAAGAATGACTTCCGTTTGGAAGCGCCATACTGCCCAATTTTCACCACCGTTTAATCTCAAGCTGTGATGTAAATTTTGGCCGTCCATCTTCAACAAAATTGCTGTCTCTGTACTTTTCTACTCCAATAAAAACTCCCAATACTCAAAATAACACAGAGTCTAACCATTTCCGCGATTCCTTTTTCTTAACCTCAGAAAATCTTCTCAATGCCACGCGCTAGGAAAACAGTGTCTAGTGTTCTTCAGTGTTCCTGGGCCCATAGCCTAATGGTGAGTAGACAGGACTTGCTTGCAGTGAAAGGCGACACTTGTTTGGTCGTAGACTTTTATTTGGAGTAAAATTATACAGCAATTTTAATCGTCGCAAAAAAATAACAACCATGGTAGTGTCCGTTGAGAGAGAAAAAAACAAACAAAAGGTTCAATGTTGCCACGCTATGCACACAACAATAACATCATAAAAAAAATTAACATTCCAACGCTAACAATTTTGTGTTGGACAAAGATAATACACTTTTTTTAACTTTATAAAATGCTAATCCAATACACATTTTCCTTACAACTTATTATTTACATGAGTTGAATTCTCATCTTGAATTTCAGTTAATTCATTTACATGACTTGCTTTAAATAAGCCTAATCCCTTAGTAATGGAGTGATCTGTATAATACCCAATATTCACCTTTTGATAAAACCATATTTGATTATTATTTTGTTCATATATGTTGTGATACTTTACGTTGACTATCAGCTGTTCTATTGAAAGTAATGTTTTACTAAAAGGTTTTTCCTAAAATAATAATAGTGAAGCTCTTTTTTTTTAGATAGATAGGCTATTAATTATTTCTAAGTGACAAAAATATTAGAGATAGTCTGTCCATTTCCGCTTCCTTTCCCCGATATCTATTCTTGAGCAAAATGTCTACAGGAGCTATAACTCGATTTGCCCGAAATTTGATGACTTCATCTGCGAGACGAAGTGAGCATCATAGTACTGGTGGTGTAGTCGGTGAAGTAAGTACTTCATTAATTACAGTGGTCGAAAAAAATGTAAGGTTAAGAGTCAAGGCAAGTCTTACACCTTAACCTATCTATAGCACCCCAGCAAAGACTATCACAATCACTACTATCCTTAGTTAATTATCTCTAACACTTCTCTAAGACTATTAATTCCTATATTTAATACTCGCATTTTCCAATTTTTTTTCTGAGTGAATTATTAAAGATAGGGGAGACTGGGGTGGGATGGGACACTTTTCACTTTATGTGCTCTAAAAATGTAACCTTGTATTTCCAGCACAAGATTTTTGCACTAAGGAATGGTTAGGTATTTAATATATCATTAAAAATCTTTTGTACTTTTTAAAATTGTAATTTTAAAGGGGACTTGATAAATGGTCCCATCCCTCCCTTACCTAGGGAGGCACGGGACAGTACACTTTTAAATTTGACCTACAGAAATAACCCTAGTAAGGCCCTGACACAGACTCTATGCGTATGTTCGTGGTCTGTAAGAAATCAATGCCACAATATCACATTGCTCTGGCCACAGAGTCCTTATCTGTAAGTCCTTACTCCGTAGAAATTGCCCAACTTTAACTTTTTACGGACTACCGAGTAAATATGTACATGCACATTGAAATAAAAGAAAAAATGGCAGTGAGAGGATCTGTCGCTATAGAAACATATACAAAATTAAAAGATGGCTACACTTTGAGCTATTTCAGAAACATTTTTCTAAAAATCTTAACAGTTAACACCCCAGGAAGGGTGGCTTCTAGGAAAATGTTTTCTGAGAAATACCAAGTTCTCAGAAATATTGGCTTTGCTTTTGTAGGGTCAACACCCTTATTATTAAAAATATTAAAAGTGCTTGTTTTGTTTTCATTCAAAATACTAGTACATCCGTGTTGCATTTTCAGGTTATTGCAAATGCTTATTTATTTTAAGTTGGATGGTTAAAATCAAGTTATAAATATATTTCTTCTGATTGTACTTAGGTAATGTACATTTTAGTATATAGGCTACTGAAAGTTTTCTCAACAAAGTTTTTTTGGTTTCTTTAATTAGGCTATATTATTGCTTGACGCTCGCGCCTTGCTGTAGATTATTTCCTTTCGAATTTTTTGACTGGACGAAGTCTCTTACTATCTCACTGGTTGAAACGGTTATGTAATTACAGATATTGACTATAATCGCGAGTATAATTTCTTATGGACCAGGAACACGGGAGTACGGACTACGGACCACGGACCTACGGATATGGAGTCTGTGTCTACTAAGATATGTACGATTATAACCATAATAGGTTCTTCATTTAACCATGCCAACACTGTAAAAATAAAACTCAACAATCTTTTATTTGAGAGGAAGATAATATGTTAGGCTACAAATTTACCACAACATAACTCTCTTTAAAATGTATTTTGTGCTAGTTTTCAAACACATATCTAAATATATCTCCTTGTTGAACCATTCTTTGATTTGGAAGAATACCAACTATTTGATTCAAGTTCACTAAAGAAATGTCACTATCCACCGGCAAAATATTTTTTTATCTCTGTCAATTGGACTTAAGTGCCATCACTGAAACTTCCTGTTGGCCAGTGCAATCACTTTGTTCTGGAGGCCCTTGTATAATGCATGCATACACATATTTTGAAGTGTTACGGGAACCTCCTAGCAACTTCACTAAAGCAAATACTACTTGTTTTAAGAGGTTGGGGTTTTATTTAGGATCAACCACGTCTATTGCATCCTCTTCAGCTGACTCTTCTGATGAAATGGCTGTTAGCTCATCGATTTGAGAATCTTAAGATTCTGTATTGTTAACTAATTTAGTAACAATTTTCTTTTTGTCCTTTTTACTTAAGAGTGGTTTAGGTCTATGTTTGGCTTCCATTTGTTCTATTTCCCGTTTTTCGGGAGTGTTCGTCAAAATGCAACTTTTCCTCGCTTAGCTAGTGATTTAAAATCAATTTTTTTTCTATAAAGATTTAAATAGACTTGAGCTATATTTAATAAATACAGCTGATAGTATTGTAAGCATTAAGCTGTAGGGCTTAGCCTTTTCTATACGTTTATCATTTAAACTTTTAAAAATAATCATACATTTAATAGGCCCATCTTATTTTAAAGTTATTAATAGAGTAGGTCTATAGAGAATGTCCATATAAAATAACATAGGCTTACTATGTAGAACCTACAATAACCTAAAATGTAAGTGAGGAATGGAACAAAGCCATCCCGTGCCTCCACTTACAGTGTGCCCCGTGCTTCCCCTTACAATGTGCACCGTGCCTCCACTTACAGTGTGTCCCGTGCTTCACCTTACAGTTTTTCCCGTGCCTCTCCTTACAGTGTGCCCCGTGCCTCCCCTTACAATTTGCACCGTGCCTCCACTTACAGTGTGTTCCGTGCCTCCCCTTACAGTGTGTTCCGTGCCTCCCCTTACAGTGTGTCCCGTGCCTCTACTTACAGTGTGTCCCGTGCCTCTACTTACAGTGTGTCCC
>CABFWB010002318.1:0-104252 GCA_902151455.1 Timema bartmani | reverse complement strand
TATATATATATATATATATAAGAAACAAGTGATTAAGTACTTAGAACATAATGGGATATGCACAAGTTACCTCAAGATTGTAGTTAAATTAAGATAATTTTGACTTTAATTTAAACGTCTAAAAATTTTTTAGCAACGCATCTTACTAACCGTTCGGGTTATACGCTTATGTACTAATTACGCTAATGGGTTTAAGGATTAGGAAGGTTATGTTTAAAGGAAGTGTACCCGTATTAGTGTGGAGGGAGAGTGTGAAACCATTTTGGCAAAAAAAACTTCAGTACACCTGACCGAGATGTCGAGCCTCGAGCTACTCGTCAACATCTAAGTGAACAATTAATATTTTATATACGTTTAAAAAAATTCAAAATCAATCATACTAAATTATCCTCAAGTGATTTGTTTTCTTAGAAAACTTTATTTTTAATAAAAAAAACCTCCCCAGATACAATTTTGAACAAAATCGTTGACGTATTGATATGAGGACAGTCTACTTTTTAGAATTCAATGGTAAATAAAAGGTCAAGGATCCATCATAATCTTGAGCTAGACATTTTTCACTATTACAATCATTAATTTATATAAGAAAGTAAAAAAAAAAAAGCCAAACATTAAGCGATTATACAACTGAAACTGAACTCTGGAACAATAGGCAGGTATTCACTCATGCATATTTAGAGGAAAGAAGTTGTTGGCCATATTGCAGAACTACAAGTATTTAAATTAAATATTGTTTAAGTGAATATTTTGACAAATTTATGGCTCAATGTGATTCTCTCGGCTTGAATCATAGCGAATTAGTGTAAACTCTGGGTTCGACCAGACTGACAAGCGTGCAAGCGACTGAGCGACTGTATGGACAAACTGGCGAGTGATAGTTGTTGACGAGGAGGCAACTGTTCGAATCTTGGCTCAGTGAACTGAGGGTGGTTTTTGACAAGTGATTTATTGTTATGGTTTTCCCATACTCTATCCGCGCTAATGGTCATTCTTATTTATAGAGGCCTACTTTGATTATAATATTTAAGTATTTTAACATATCAGTTTTATATATATTATGATCTTACAAATTAAATTAGGCCGTTAGTATCAAGTGTTCTAAGTCTATCGATAATTATAAAAAAAGTCAAATATCAGGTCAAATTGAGAAGTTTTCCTAACACGCAATAAACCAACACACAATAATAGGCCTATTGCCTAGTGCCTTTAAACTAGACTGTTCCGGCTCGAGCGCGCGCGCTTGAAAAATAGAACCAGTTCTATGTATCAAGCGCATCGTTTGGGTCGCTCCAGTTTGGCCACTTCTCATTACGACCAATGTGTTTTATTTTATTTTTTAGTCGCTCGCCCAGTCTGACCGTAGGCCTACCCTCAGGTTACGTTCATACTAGTAGGCAACCATTTATGAGCGCGTTACCGATGAACGTAAAGTAATTAGCGAAAGCGCCCATATGTTCAAACAGGAAAGTGACATAGCTATAAAGGATGTCATTTTCCGACATAATATTATTGATGCGTTTTGGTATTTGACTCTGACGATGATTTGTTCATTAGTAAGTTCAACACTATGGTGAATAACGACTTGATCAATTGAATAGAACCTACTTCGGTGGCCGCATGGTCTAAGGCGTCACTCTCGTGTTAGATTATACTGTCGATGACGGGGAGATCGGAGTTCGAATTCCGGTCAGGTGTACTGAGGGTGGTTTTACCAAAATTGTTTTCCACTATTCCTACACGCCAATGCGGGTACACTTCCTCTAAATTCAACCTTTTCAATAGCGTAATTAGTTAATATGCGTATAACCTGAACAGGTAGTTAGACGCCGTGATAAGATTAAAAAAAAAAGTACATCCGTCACCGGTAATCCAGTCTGTTTCGAACATGATGACTTAGACCGTGTGATCATCTAAGTAGGTCTCCTACCTATGATGATGTGTATGTGCTTAGGTGAAAGAGAAATTGGGAGTCGGCAGGTTCCGAGTGACCCTTTAGACGAATCTCATCACCTTTACGACTCACAACGAAGTTATCCCGACAGATTTTATATTGGTCTACTTTGCACTACTGATATCATAGCGTCTTTATCTCACCCAACCTTTCTCACTCATGCACTATACTCAGTTACAGATTATGAGGGAGCTGCGTACCTAGTGTAAGGTGGGGTTTTAAGAAGCGCGAGAAAAGGCCAGTGTTGTAGCAGTTTTTTATAGAAAAACTTGTTTTGGTCAAAATAATTTTAAAAATATTGCTCCAGTTATAACATATAGTTTAATTTTCTTCACATGGTGATATCAACAGTTGTTGAATATTTATCATGAGTACAGTGGCATTATATGAGAAACTTTATTGATGTAAAAAAAAATTTTCATTAAATTCCAGGACACCCTTGACAGATATTCAACATGTGTAGAAAATTAAACTCTATGATTCTACTGAAGCAATATTTTACTTATTTTGACCAAAAATCAATGTTTTGCTATACAAAAAACTGCAAAAACACTTGTCATTTCTCGCGTTCCCTACATCCCCACCTTTGAGATGACAGCGTAATCACTCTCTTGTCCTAAGGAGTTACGCCTTTCTTCAACGCAAGGTTGTCGATGTTAGCAGCATTTTCTCACTCTCATTTCTTACCCTCTCGCCATAGCAATAGTAACCGGGGAGGTTTTTAAACAGATAGCTGGGGAAGAAAGAAGATAATATTCCCTTTGTTAGTCTTCAAGTACCCTCAAGGGTTGTCACCTAATGTAGATGTGACTAGCTCAGTGTTTCCCAAATGTTCGCCAATCGCGTACCCCTTTTGGGGCCATGGCGTTATCCAGTCTTGTTCAAACTGGGTACCGCGGAGCCCTTGGTTTCAACCATAGTAATCTCAAACTCCGTGAGGCAATTTTATAATATTCTTCATTTGTTTCTCACACTATAAAATAATATCAGTAATTAAATTTCGAATTGTTTCAACTCTGAACAAAGAACATCTGCTAAAGGCGAAGACAAAAATGTGATGTTTTCCATTTGTTTTATGATTTTCTCTCACTCCATGCAAATGTGGGTTCACTTTCTTTATATTCAACCATCCCAATTCCTAACCCATTAGTGTAATTAGTACTTAAGCGTATAACCCGAACGGGTAATAAGATGTGGTGCTAAGTATTATTATTATTATTATTATTATTATTATTATTATTATTATTATTATATTTTATACTTTTACTAGTAGAAATACCGGCTACCCCGAACAACGCTTTTATTTGTTTCAAACAGAGAAAAAAAATCACTTCAATTTATTTCTTCTGTCCCAGTTTTTAATAAATACATAAAAAAATCTAATCAAAAACTTAAAGTTCTGGCTTTGAGATGCACATGTTTGTGAACAGGGGCTACTAATTTTAAAATGTCATACTTGTGCGGTATATATCACGCAATGCTCATGACTGACAAACAAACTCTTCATTTTATTCATTTATATACATGTAAAATTTAACTGTTGTTATTTAATGTTCATAATATTAGTGTAAAAAATTTTGTGAGGGCTCCAGCGTGTAATTTTTCCGGTGTAAGGCTGGTTTAAACATTTTTGGTTCTCCTGGCTTAATCAACGTATTTCTTACAGATCTCCATAAAAAAAAAACACGTATTGTACATGCTGTATTAATTATATACGATAGTTCCTAATTTTAATAAAGCCTTAGGGTTAAACCAAATAAAGCAGTGACAGAGGGAAAGAAAGGCTTATAAAATCCTGTGACAAACAGCGTTAACAAATCAGACTTACTGTAATCAAAATATATTTTATGTAAAACTCAGTGGTGCTCTGCGTATCCCCCGAATCTTTCGTGTCCCGCTGGGAGTACGCGCACCACAGTTTGGGAAACACTGAACTAGTGGTTCTGTGTGGTCTCGATACAATTTAATGAGCAAGTTGCGTTCATTCACTTTTCAGAGGCTATTAGAGACTTAGACAAATTAGTTTTGTGTAAAACACAGCAACCAGACCCCAGATCTTTAATATATGCTATCCAACTAATTGTGTCTAATGAAACATGTTGATATCTACCTGGGAATCGTACTTGGGACCCATAGACCAATATACAGACGCACTACAGTCAATTTGCCACTGGGGTGGTGTTAAATGATTGCTCTATCAGAAGATTTTTATTGTAAACATTGGTTGAAAGTCGTTAATGTTAACATATGGGTAAATAATAATTATTTAATAATAACTAGAGCTGGGATTTCTATATAAATACATATCTTATTCCTCGCCAATTATATGGTCAGAAAACAGAAATGTCAACAAATTACCTTTTTAGAGCTATTATATTTTATTTTCATTTTACATATTTTGACATTTTTACATATTTCACGTGATTTAACATAAAATTAAGTATTTTGTGATATTTTACTGTATTTATCTAATAATTGCAAATTGTTTAATTTTTAAACATTGTTTGGATAGATATCACCGCCGAAATGAATGTCAGTGAGCTATTGTAAAGGGTAAAATCCAGTTCAGGTAGTCGTAGAAATCCCAGCTCTAGTAATAATATATCATCAATCAAAAGTGTTAATAAACGCTTCTAATAATACTTCACCAAGGATAACTGTATACACTAATTGGCTTTTTCGTAACTACGTAATTGAAAGAACAAAATGTATTAATAAAACTTTTATGTTTTTTATTTTATTGTTGTTGCAATAAGAGATATTAGACTGCATGAAAAAATTAACTAAAATTATTGTATTCACACTTGTATCTTTTTATAACCGGGCACCAAAATAAAAAATATGTTTTTATAACTTAGAGAAAGAGCCATACAAATTATTAGTTTCAAAATAAAACGTTTTTATTTTGTAAACAAACGCGTATAAACACACAATCGTACACCGTCTGTATGACTTCATCAACGGGCTTCGTTTCGACAGGTTGGCCATCTTAATTTGTGAAGAGAGCGCAGCCTTTTAGGAACCCACGTTTTTAAATCGTTTTTAAGTGAACCACAGACACTGGGCCGGTTATTTTCATAAGAATTGTAAAAACGGTTAAAAGAAAAACACTATTAAAAACAAATGGTGTGTTATGAAAGTTTTTATTAACAAAAGTAACAACTCAATATAATATGGTCTTGCAGATCATATGGTTTTGGGAATGGATACATGAGAGTATAATTATCTGGTAGCTTTTCCTAGCTGTCAGTTACCGACACTCCTATGGCTATTGGACTTCACATAACGAGCTAAGGTGTCGGACTCTCTATTAGGCGAGTGGATCCTCCTGAGGGAGGTGTCGATGGTGTAAGGGAAGTTGGTATGTGTGTGTGTGTGTTTGGTCACACGTGACGCTGATGGGTGGAGACAGGAATGGACAAAGAGACCACCACTACTCCCTCTCCCCCAGCCCTCCTGAACACTCTCATCTCATATAATCCACACTCCGGTGATATCCTCGACACTGGAACCACTCGGCCTTGACCTTTGGCGGAGAGGCGTTAACATCACATAACTACCCTCTAAGAGACTTTGGCTCGAAACCCAATCGGGGGAGGATTTTAGTCTTCAATCAATGCGATAGTGGCGAAGGCTTGAGATATTTGGAATTCACTACAAGTTTGGATACTTGCGCTAACCACCCAACTTCCGTTTATGAATCTAAATAATATTGTTAGGACCCGCCTCGGTGGCGTAGTTATCCAACGCGCGAGTTTCATGTTGAGCTAGACTGCCAAGGACGGGGAGATTGAGGTTCGAATCTCAGTCGGATGAACTGGGGTGGTTTTCCTAAATGGTTTTCCCCTCTCCCTCCACGCAAATGCGGGTTCACTTTCTCTCTATTCAACTCTCCCAATTCCTAACCCATCAGCGTATCTAGTAATTAAGCGTAGGCTTATAACCCTAACGGGTAGTAAGACGCGGTGCTAAGTATAAGTAATAGTGTTAGGATTCATATCTTATGATATGAGAAAAACTCCATAGCGTGAGCCCTACATTGACCGAGCGGCCGCCGCCATAAGCGATAATGATAGTGCCAACATAATATGTTGATCGAGGGTGTCATGTAGTCATCACAATGAGACCTCCGGCCGTTAATCTCAGTTTTCTAGACCAGCGCCGCTACTTATTTATTAAAATTGCTCCTTATTTGTCCCCACGAGGTTGAGTTTGACCCCGTTCCAGACCCACTGCTACAAATAAATTTTCTGAAAGCGCCGGAGATCGTACCCAGGACTCCTGGAGCTGTAGCCAGGAATTCTGGTCACTAGCCCACAGAAGCGATCAATATCTTATATATATATAGTTATTTATTTATTTAACTAAACCGTTTGATACCAAAGCCATTAACGGCTTAAACTAAGCGGACTCATTTTTTTAAGCAGCACGTCTTACTACCCGTTCGGACTATAGGCTTATGTACTAATTATGCTAATGTGTTAGGGATTAGGAGGGTTATATTTATATGAAGTGTACCCGCATTTGCGTGGAGAAAGAGTGAGAAACAATCTTGGGAAAACCATCCTCAGTTCGTCCGACTGAGATTCGACCCTCTGCCTCCTCGTCATCAGCAGTATAATCTACTGCAAATGTGGCACGTTAGATCACACGGCCATTGAAGCAGGTAGGAGACTTATTGAGAGGAAGTGCACCTGCATTATAATTGAGAGTGTATGAGGAAACCACAGTAATAAATCACATTTGGGAAACCACTCCTAGTTCACCCAGTCCTGATTCGAACCTCAACTTCCCCATCATCAACTATACAGTCTATTATAAGCTTGATGCCTTATACTGCGTTACCATTATAATAATAGTATTAATAAATATCCACGCAAACAAGACTCTGGTGGCCAAGCAGATGGTGGCTTCAATCTCTCCACAGGGCTACCAATCAGCCACTATTTTTTGTAACAGCGATTTTTTTCTGTAAGGGAAAAACTCCTATTAGGCCTATCATCCAGGTTCCTAGCATCGCGCACTGAGGTTTTGATGTTGTAATGGGTTGCAATTTATCGCTGCCGATGGTAACTTATTATTTTAGTATATTTATCCATCTTGCGAGTCAGTCAGGTGGTTTTTTTTAATGTTAGAACAGGTTTTACTATAATTTTTCTTTTAATCGTATGGCATATATGACCGGGAGGGACATGCAATCCAGGTTCAGTCGTCCTATGTGTAGACTACTAGCCGCTCTGGTGGCACAGAGCGTTGCACAGGGTACACCATAGGAGGTTGTCTACACGACGTACCCGCAATGAGATGATGTGAGGAGGATGGTTATTATGAAGTTGTGGAGCCAGTATGAGTCTTAATCTAACTTAAGCCTAACTAACCAAGCCTATGTGACCGTTGGGATCATTCCCCTAAAGGGAAACATACCCAAGGTACCATCTGGGAATAGAACCCGGGATCCCTAGGGTCGTAGCCAGGTACACTGACCACTACATCACGGGGTCGGTTTATTATAAATTAGAGAAATATTTTAACTTCTAGTTTTTGAAAGCATAAAAGAAAGAATAGTTTTTCATACATAAGTCACTATTATTCGGTTTTGGCAAAAACACATTTTTGCAGGTATAGTAGCTATCTATTACATTGATGCGTTCCCTATTAATGGCTGCTCCTAAGAGTGGCGCCATTTTGAATGTAAACTAGGTACATAATTATCATCCATTATGGGTTCCTGAGATGGACCCTGAGTGATAATAGGAACGAAAGTTATTTATACAGTAATTTTCAATTCTAGGCGTTTTATTGCAGATGTCGTCAAAGGGTAAAATAAAATGAAAGTCATGGGAGAAGTAATTCTTAATGTGTAAGGCCAATTGGCATTATTCCTTTTCCTGTAATTAGGAAAAAAACTCCTCAAATTACATTGGCTTGGCTCATCGTGGCTCTGTTGCACTAATTACATAATTACAGGATCTCCGTAGAAAAAAAACTAAACTTCATCAGGACATTCAAAGAAAAATAAAGTGTGATCAATGGTACAAAACAGGTAAAACATCAACAACAAAAAAACCATGGCAAAAAAGCAACTCACAAAAGGTTCGCCTCTTCAGCAACTAGTTCTTTTACAGAGTAAGAGAATGAAGTAGTGTTGGTCACCACTGATGATATCGACAGTGAAGATGGTCAGTGATCGTAATATCGCAAGCTCTTTGCAAGAGACAAAAGGGCGGGAAAATGGGTAGAGTGGACCATGTCCATAGTCCATGTATGCTGTCATGAGGATTGTGCTGGCTAAAGTAAAGTTTGGCATTTCTTCATTTACTCTGACTGTTTGGATGGCTTAAAATTTATATTTTTGTTTCTTATATATTTTTTAATAGCATTGTGTATTCTAGTCTTTAAAGTTATTCATAAAATCCATTTTGGAACTTTTTGCATAATTGTTATGATAACATGATCTTGAGAGCAACTTTATGCTCAATTTCGTCCACTTCTGCGATTTTTTTGAAACTTAAAAAAATCTCTTAAAACTTTATTTTTTACAATGTATTGCTACTATTAAAAATACTTATCGAAATACATCACAATATATTGATATATTTTTTAGCAGCGCATCTTGCTACCCATTCGGGTTATACATTATTATGTTGTTGATTGGGTTTCCCTTCAATTGGTGTGGATTTTATTCAGAAATAGATAAAAGGTGGATGATAATAGGTGCCTTTCCTTTGTTAACCCCCTTAATCCCTACCAAACCTACTGGTCTGGATAGTCATGAATTTTAAATAATTTGGTCTTGCTTGTATTATTTTAAAATAGCTTTAATGTCTCATTGATCAAATTTAAGAATATTAGGGGATTTTTTAAAATCAGTTTCAGGGTAGAATTAACGTTTTCTTGAATCCGATTCTTGATTTACCTATGAATCAATAATCTGAATAGTAAAAAAATTAAACTTGTTTGCTTACACACATAAGTACAATTTTATTAAATTTTTATTCTGCTTATATTGATTCTTATTTGCTAGATAAATTTGAAATTGTATCTAAGGGATAAAATGTTTTGTTGTAATGTGAATTCCCAATTAAGTACTATATTATTGATTTAGAGTCTAGTTGTAACATTTTTTACAATAATGTTGGTCCAAACCACTTTAAAATATTAATCAGATTCAAAATTTGAAAAAACCTTGAAAAAACCATTCCTAATCTCAAATCTTATATGTTTTCGTATCTTCAAATCTTGAATATCATTAATGATTTGAGATTCTAAGGATTCCTCGTTATCTTTAACAGGAACTTATAGATTATTTGTTCATACAAAACCTATATAATAATAGTTTTATTAATAGCGATTTAAACTATAGAATTGTGTCTCAAGCTATTTTTTTTGTATGTTTGTAAAACTAGGTTTAGGCTCTTTGTAGCATAAACCCATAAAGAGAACATTTAAAAATATGTTAGCTGACCGACTTTGGAGGGGTATAATCGAGGTCGGCATTAAATAGCATGTAATCAATACAACATTAGTTATAGTTTGGACAAACTTAAGACATTTACATTGGTATTTGAGGACCATATGTAGTCTTTATTAACATTAGTTCATATTTTGTATTAAAAAAAAATATTTTTCCATGATTTTGCTAACCTAATGCAGACCCTATTTGTGAAACTTGTCTCCATGTAGAATCTCATTCGGAAATACATTCAAGTTTTATTTTATCACCACGTTTTACTACCCTTCGGATTTATACGCTTACGTACTAATTTCGCTAATGGTTCTTGAAATTAAGAAGACTGTATTTAAAGGAAGGAAATGTATTCGCATTGGCGTGGAGGGGAGTGCAAAACCATTTTGGAAAAACCACAATCAGTACACCCAACCAAGATTTGAATCTCAATCTCCACATCATCGGCAGTCTAGACTACTGCGAGAGTAGCGCGTTAGACCATGCGGCCACCGAATCGGGTAGTAGTGAAACTGAGAACTGTATTGTAAAGCTTTAAAGTTTATATAATTTACAGTTACAATATTATATATTCAAAAAACTGGCTTAAATCTTTGTTTTATTAAATTTCAAAGGTTCTAGAGGGAGCAGGGGGGGGAACTGTCTTCTATTAACATTTATTGCGTATTCGTAAACAGTCTCCGGTAATTCCCCAGAATGTATCTCGAACTGGAAGGTCAGGATACCCAGTAAATTTAAATTTTTAAATAAAGTTATTTTTAAAATATTAGTCTTGGAGACGTTAATCTTTCTATACATAAGTCGTTAGCTATTGTGTGTGAATATAGATGGTGGTATAGTAATAACTATCATAACTATAGTAATAAATAATAATAATTTGAGTTTGTATACATTATCTTATGGCCACTTTATTACTATACAGTATTGTCCGACACCTTAGTTCAAACAGTAGCGTGCCTGTCTACTGAACCATGGGTCCCGGGCTCGATTTCCGGTATGGCCGAAAAATTGGTCATTGGTGAAATGTGGTTTTACACTTTAACAGTGAAGAATTAATGGTTGGGAGCTGGATATTGTGTTTGTTCTAGATTTTAATTTAGTTTATAAGTCATGTGCTTATATAATCAATCTGTTCTGAAAGTTCACATTAAATACCTTGAATAAATTAAAATGAAAATTACCATACTAACTTTGATAATGGTAATTTATATATCTCAGCTGCAATCAAGAGCCTTGTGATTACGATCATGTCCCACCTCTGAAATACTCTAGATCGAATCCTTCGTGGGGTCAAATTCTAGTCGTTCACGTTATACGAAACTAGATGGGGTACACATTTTTAGAAGGGCTACAACAGAATAAAATCTCGAATGCGTAAAACACCCGTAATTAGAGCGACGGTTGAAAAACAGCAATTAAAGACCTCCCTGCCTCTTATTTTGTTTTCCAGATACCTTCTATTAGTCTACCCATACCTCCTACTATTCTATATTCTCCTGTTAGTGCGAAACGCTTTTATACTCGTTGCAGGTCTGCCATCACGGTGTTCCCGCAGCGGACGGACGGTAAGCACGACTTCAAGGTGTGGAATCCTCAGCTCCTGTCTTACGCAGGTTACAAGAACCCGGACGGGAGCGTACTGGGAGATCCGGCGAACGTGGAGTTTACGGAGGTTAGTTCACAAGATCGCGCGTTTGAACATCTCCTTGCGTGTTCTTGTGTGTATGATGCCGCAACTATTTGTAATGTCATTTTTAATTATTGTGCTTAGCACCAAGATTATTAGCAGTTTAATTTAAGAAGTAGGGATGAGAGGATATTTAGCGATAGTTATAACGACGAGAGTTCAAATATATTTTAAAAGCTTGCTGTCAAATAATAAAATTATAAAAAACACTAAAATAATAAAAACAACTATAAGGAGGCATTTTTTCCTTTTAAAATTTAATACTTGCATCCAAATTAATATTATTAAAGCCATTATTTATTTTTAAAATATATAGTTCATTTGAATACTTAAAAAAATCTCATCTAAGACAAATTAAGTTAAAAATATAGTTCTGCTTCATGTGGTTAAGACCAATTTTATTATTTTATGTTAATCAAGTGATGCAAAATAATTACTACGCAAGGCTGCTATATTTCATATTTATCTTCCTATAATCTAAATTATATGATTAATTAACATTCTTCAGTCATACTTTGATAGATAATACAAAGTATTACTTTTCCTTGGTGAAATCCAATCTCAAATACACAGAATAGTTTTATTTTGAAATAACATTATCTTATGCGAATGCAACAAGTGTTGACCGATCTCTTAATAAGCCTTCCGTTAAACGAACAAATTAAATAAAAGTTCTAACATAACTTAAAAGGAGAGCTCTAAGCTAGTGTGAAAGGGAATGCGAGTTAAGGTAAGAAGTTTTAAAATAAATAAATAAATAAATATGGCATTTTAGAAAATATTCTAAAATAATGATAAGGTGAGGAGCGTTATAATACAAAATAATAAGACTTGAAAATAAACCTTCTAATATTATTTTAATGCAATCAATAGATGAAATAACGGTTACTAGACTAGACGGTAGGGGTCACGCGCAGGTCCGCTCCAGTGATGACGTAGTCTGGACACCACCACCCGACCCGGCACGTTAGCAGTACTCGAGCCGGGCATTGGAATATTACAGGTTATCTAAGAATACACTTATGACTGTTTAACTACTTATTTATTTATTTTAACTGTATCGAATACAATAATTGTTAAATTGCACCTGATTATGAAATTGAAATATTACATTTTAGCTTTATTCAGCAGAATACATAATTCCATGGAAAATAGAACAAATATCGTTCTACAAACATTACTTCAGTGTTATATTTATGAAACAGTATAATATTATAAAAGCTATAGCATTCATGATCTTTGTTTGGTAATATTATTGTTACATAGTCATAGAACTATTTTATAAAATTTCAATATTGTATTTAAATTGTATGAATCAATAAAAAAAAATGCTGTTGCAAATAAAATCAATATTGTTGTACAAGCGCTATTTAAGTTTTAGGTTTGTTTATTGATATCAACTATGGCATAAAGTGTATTTAATAATTTTTATATTTATAAAATATTCCAATAGTTACTAACATTTGTAATGCTGCCTTTAATTAGGAACAATATTTTAGAATTCCCTTTCAGTTGAAACTATTGCACCACCTTCTTTGTGGGTTTTTTTTTCTGTTCACTAGCGGTACGTTTACTGCCCTTGTAATTTGTCTTGGCTCTACGTTTATTTATGCCTTTCATTCTAATAAACGTACGGGTTCTTACGAAACACAAAACTACAAATTCGTCAATTTCAGGATATCTTCTTTTTATTCTGGTCTTCAATTTTGTGAAAACACTGGAGCACTGGTTAACAAAGCCTCTATGAAAGTGGTTAAATTATTTTTCCATTTATATAACACTGTTGACAAATTCTCCCGTGGGTTTCATTAACAATACCGGTTAACAAAGACTTCATGAAAGTGATTAAATTATTTCTCCATTTTTATAACACTGTTGACAAATTCTCCCGTGGGTTTCATTAGCGATCCCCTCATGGTTTGAAGCTAATTCATTCCTGAAGGAGAAGTGTATCTGGTTATGGTTCCGTACATGCTAGCTTTTTCTGGATACTTCTTCTTCGCTCTGTAGGGGATGTAGCCGGTGATCATTTCCAGTAGCTCAATCCTCTCTTCAATAGTTTTATGTGTCGAGTCATCTTGAAAAGATCTAAGGAGGACATCGACCGTGGATGTGAACTCTACATCATATTCATTGTCAGCCTGTTCGATTTGGGTGGACGCTTTGGTTTCGTCTTCATCACTATTGTGTGACAAGGTCTGAGGAACCGCGTCTTGTGTAGCCTCAGACATAATGTCTGCACTCAGTGTCTGAACTCCTTTTTCAAATATACAGTTTTCACTGTTAATCACTTCAGCAGCATTGCAGCAACATTAGAGACTTAATTCTATGAGATACAGTGGTGGGCAGAGGATGGTCGTAAAATCGCCCTAGTCCTCAAATTTGAGAAAAGTAACCCTCAAGTATGTCCTGGTTACATCTATATGCCAAAATAGAAGTATAACCTTCAGATTTCAAATCTTTAAACAGAACACGAAGGTTATTTATAGACATCAAAAACCCCCTTTGAAAAGAAAGAAGTTCGTCTGATATTTGTTTTTTCTTTTTGCCTTTCTAATTAATCTCATTGTGAATATTAGTTGGTATAGTTTGCTCAGCGCATCATCCTGCTCATTTATATAGCTGCCATAAGCACTTTTCAAATTTAACGTTCCACACACTGGGATTCGAGAGTTTAGTACGCCAAATCCATTGTTTATAATCTTTACAATTTATCCTACATGATTGAACTCGGGGAAGTTATAGCATATTGCTGTCCTAACAGCCAATTAAAACAGTTCTTAGGCTTTCCTTACTTTCTGCCTCTCCGTTCCAGCTACAAGAATATGCTTCATAAATAGTGTATGCTCATATTGTAGGCCTTCTCCGTCACTTTGCATTTCAATTAACTTTATAAATGCCTCTTTTGTGACGCATGCTCTACATTCAAGTTTATATCCCTCATCAAGTAGGTTATTCCGTAATAGTTTCAGAGCATGTGGGACATCACAAAAAATCACATATATTTAAATCCTCACTTGATGGATTTTTCATTGATGGTTTATCCCACGAGATACTCAAATCTGTCATCAGTTTTTTGTTTGAAGATCCCATGTCACAGACGAATGCTCTCACTCTGAATCCAGTGTTTTCAACCACTTGAATGGTTTCGATTAACAGTTCCTTTGTGACTGCTGTGTCAAAGCTATAGTAAATAGGTTGCACTTGGACATTGCTATGAGGGCCTCTAATTAATTCATCACTCTGATCAAAGCAAAGATCACTGTTAACCTTCATCTCATCGAAGCTAAGGACGACATCTTTCTCAAATTTTGTGAACAGGCTTGCTTGTGTTTTTAAAATGTCGGTACTCAGGCCAATAAATCCTGGAGAAACGGAAAATTGCCGTTTGATGGTAACTTCACTGGGGAGGGGATATTTCATCGCATTTCTCACAAAACCCAGAGATTTGTACTATATGCACTATAAATTGACAGCCTCAGCAATATCATCGGGTGATCAATTAGAACATCTTTTTTGAAGGCTTGTTGCTAACTTGCAGAAAATGCACCCTCCAATACACGAGAAATGTTGTTTATTTGTATTAACTCATAATTCGCTGAATTTAGTTGTTCTTGCAGGTTCTTAGTTTGTTGTTTTATCTTGTTGTTTTCATCTTCCATAGACTTTAATCTTACAGACAGTTCAGCAATACTAGAACTACATTCCTGTGTATTTTCATGACCTATTTCTTCATTTACAGATTCATTTCGTAAGCAGTCTGTATCATTGTTTGGTGATGATTGTAAAAGTTGTTTTACTTCTTGGCAAGCATGTCGTTTTTCTGCCCGTATTTTACGGTCATTACAAGTAGGCCTAGCCGGATTTAAAACAGTGCTACATATTGGTAAATTCAAATGAGGAACTGAATCAGGGTTTAACACGCGTTTTATAGGAAGATTCACTAACTCACTCTTCAAATCTCTTATATAGTATAATTCATCAAAGTGTATTTAGCACACGCGAGCGATATCAACGGCAAATGAATCGGCCCGCTTGCAAGCATCTATCCACTTTAATTTAGTTACATTGTTTTTAGTAAACCGGTGAAAATGAATTCCTATGTCCTTTTGGTGCATATCGTGATCACTACAACTGGCAATCGCACAACACACCATTGTTATAAACTCGCATTTGATGAAACTACAGTGTTATTACACACGTAAACACACTCGGTGACTGACGCGTAGCTCTCAGACGAAGTTAGCTTGGTGTCCACTTGATGTCAGGGGGTGGGGCTTGCTACTGCGCAAACGGCTCCGTGACTCCTGCCGTCTAGTGGATGAAATCAGTGAAAATTCATTAACAACTATGAAAATATTTTACAAAAGATAGATTAAAGTTAACAAAAGATTGAACCGTGTTAAGATCCTTTTTTATAAATGGAGATATAGAATGTTGAATAAAAACAATTTTAACATACAATAGAATTTTGAATAAACAAAAGATTAAATGTGCAATAAAAAATTGACCTATGATGAAATTTTAAGAATTTAAAAATTATTTTTAAATAAAAATGATCAACAAAATATGTAAAAAATGTATATGTATTTATGAAAACATCCTAATTAGACACAAAATGATTAATTATTTGGGAAAAAGTTGTTACTTTATTGGTACACTTTACACAAGTTAAAGTATATCATTAAGGCATGTCAAAAGCAGAAGTTACATGGCGTATTGAATGTTAATTTTAAATTTAAATGTTATGCCTTATAAACAATAAATATTGATAGAAGTTTATAATAATATAAAAGTATAAATGTAAAAGTCAAAGATTAAAATTGAAATATTAGCTAATCACGAAATTTAAAATTTTTCTAGTTATGATATATTTTCTTAATTTAATGTGAAAACGTTTGTAAATGGTGTATAATATTCAGTAACATGATACCTGACCAACAACTATTCTATCAAGTGATAATAACATATAACGGGCACATTTTAAACTATAACATGATTTTCTTAGGAATGAACATATGGAGCACCTGTTAAAAAGAATACAAACAATTTTTTTGTAGCTAGCACTGATAATATTTTACTCTATTGATCGTGTTATTATTTATGATAGTTATCAAAAGTGACAGCTTCAGATTACATTACCTGACGTATGAATACGTTAAAGTAGATCCAGTAACCTTTTTCTAGCGGTTAGGTTCATTTATAAGAAAATTGGGATATAAATATGTTTGCCCTAGCAACAATTCATGGCACGCCACTGATAATAATGCCAATGGGTCTATATTTACTTTCTATTTTCTTCATATATTTATACATTTTCTCCATGCTGCCCTTGAGGAACAATTAAGTGGTTAAGAAACCGTCTAAAACGTACTAGACCGTAGGTAGGGCCTACTAGATAGGCTATATAGTAATTTTATTTGAAAAAAATATATTCAGAAATAGAGGAAATATATTATTTTTTATATTCACAAGTTAAAATATAATCATATGAGTACAGAATAGGTTTATCGCGGTAAGATATGATTAAAGCCGCAAAGTCAATAAAGACACCCTAATTACTCCTGACTGTACCCACAACGGGGAGAGGGGGATGTGGAGGGGGTGACTTCATCTAATAAAACACTCGTAGTCATTTTCTTGCGGCGACTGTGTGCGCGCCATTGTGTCAATAAAGTCGTGGCTAGTAGACTTCAAGCTACGTATAAAAAAAAGAAATTCTAGCGGACCGCTGCTGCCCCTGTTAATTACGTTGTCAGAGAAAGGGAAGTACAGCGATTAACTCTGTTAGACCAAAAGACAAGTTGACCGTTTCACTCGGCCTTCTACAACTTCAGGGGAAGAACTTTGTATCTGTTTGTTTTTTAGTGTCGATAGTTCATGTCCTGTGTGGTAACCCCCGCACCCCGCCCCCTCCCCGACTGGTTATTACCATATTTAGACCTTGGTAACAAAGCGACATGTTATATTTCTGGACGGAGAGTTTGTTCATGCGGTAAACCATGGGTTAAGATTCACTAAATTATATATGTAAAATGTGGAGTGATTACTTTCGAAAATAACTCCCAGCAACTCCAAGCAAATTTAATAATAATAATAATAGTAATAATAATAATAATAATAATAACTTATACATCTTTAATGTATCTAACAATTTTAAATTTAAAAAATATTCAAAGTAAAATTTGAAATTTTATAAAAAATAAAATTTTGTCGGCACACGTTTCTTGAGTTCTACCAAACCAATTTTAATTTTCTTATTTTTAAATAAAATAATTTAGTCTTCAAGGATTATGATATAATACAAGTTTTCAACGTGTTCAATTGTGAATTCGAAATCTTTATGTAATTTATAGAAGATAATGGGTGTTTGGATGATTTTAATCTGGAGATATCGATGTCAAAAAAAAAAAGTTATTGAAGTCATTAAAATAAGATCTTGAGCTGTAGATATGTAAAAAAAAAACTTCAACTTGGACAAGTAATAAAATTGACTTTCACAAGTGATTTTCACGATACTGTTTGTCGGGGACTAGGGCCGAAACAGTTTTACCGATGGGGCTACAGAACATTGCTATCCGATTTGAGAGGTCTCTACTTTGAAGTTCCTATCCATCACGGTACTCAAACACAGACACTCCCCCTGAGGATTCCAGGGTTCAATTGTATCTCCTTATTTGCTGGCGCCCTTGATAGGATCCCGATTGTTGCTAAGGACTCATGAAAGCGTCGTGTTTGTTTGACCAGGAGTGTATAAAGCTGGGCTGGAAGCCGTCCCGCACCCAGTGGGACATCCTACCCCTAGTACTGTCAGCCAACGGACATGACCCCGATTACTTTGACCTTCCCCAGGAACTGGTACTGCAAGTACCCCTCACTCATCCCACGTGAGTCAAACTGTTATTCGGACTGGGCGGGTTACTGTTTGGACTGGACTTTTTGAACAGTCGCATTCAGGAGAAAAAATAAGACAAAAAAAAACAACACCCTATGTACCCCTTGTTTTCCCTGAAAGATGGCAAGCTTGCCTTAGATTGTTCCACTATGGTGTAGCTTATAAAATAGGGCCATAGTGTAGCTCGCCAAGGTAAGTTTGCTACCATTCAGGGTAAACAGAGTGTACTTAAGGTGGGAGTGTAGGGAACTCGAGTTAAGGTCAATGTTTTTGAAGTTTTTATAACAAAACCTTTATTTTGCCAAAATAAATAAAATATTGCTTCAGTACAAACATATAGTTTAATTTTCTTCACATGGTGATATCAACTGTTGTGGAATTTCTGTAATGAGCATAGCGGCATTAGATTAGAAACGTTTTAATTGAAGATAAAAAGTTGTCATTAAATTCCAAAATACCCCTGACAGCTTAACAGCTGTTAATTTCACAATTTGAAGAAAATTAAACTCTATGTTTATACTGGAATAATATTTTTTTTATTTTGACTAAAAATATTTTTTATATAAAAACTACAGAAATATTGCTCGTAACTGGCGTTCCCTACACTCATACCTTGAGGCCTACCTTCTTTTAACGCACTACTTTTTCTTAGATGAAACTATACTAATTTTTGTTCCATTAATTTAATGTTCAATTAATTGAAAAATGGCAACTTGGACTTGGTAATCAAGCCCGGTACACTTGCCTCTGCGCACCAATGCTCTACCACTGAACCATCCTGGCTCGTTTTGTATCCATGGCCACTTTTCACTAGTTGTTGGCGCACAAATTCAAAGGTCCCTGATTTGATAACCGTGTCCGTGTTGTCACGTGTTGATTTCAGTATCAGGACTGATTCTGTGGATAATCATCACGTATCTATTTGTGATTCATATGAACACATTTTATAATATAGTGTCTGAATTAAAACTATTGTTTGTTTTAAACTGTACACACAAATTCACTTAATGAAAATGCTTGAGTGATAATAAAGAAAATGTAGATATTTTCAAGTCAATTGCTCTATAAAATGTGAAAAATATGCATCTAATTGATTATTTCCTACCTTGGTAATTGCTTGCAATATATTTCTAATCTTCCTCTATATTATTAAGAACAGAGGTTGCTATTGTGCTATTAAATGTAATAATTATGTGATTATAATAATAATATGTGGTTTTATGCATATTATGTCAGTTTCAACAATTTTATATCACATAAATAAAAAAGCCAAGCATGAATGACCCAAACCATCCAAGACAAACCTAGAGAAATGAGAAGCCTTGTATTTTAATGTGGTGTGATACATATCTTGTAACAGTAGAGTACTTATTGCACTTTACCACTCATTTTAGCTTTTGATTTATAAACAGCTGAATGAACAGACTGTCTTCACGTTCTCAAATATAATTAATAAGACATTCGAAAAGCTTATGGTTTAGTAAAATATAATACATTAACATGTTTATAAATATATATATAAGGTATAATAATTTTAATAGAAAACATAATTTTGTTTTCATTGATACAACCTAAAAATTTCACTACTTTATTGATCTTAAAACATGGACTTGGTGTGTTTTTACACCGGAATTAAGAGGTGTTAATTTGGTATAAGAGAGAAATGGCGATACCAGCGGATGATAGAATAACTTGAAAACAAAGAGTACCCTTCAGTTTTATTTACAAATTAATTGGACACGTAGGCCTTTTATTTGGTTTTATTTACGAAAACATTGTAATCGTAGGTCTACATATTTAGTTTTATTTACGAAGAAATTGGACACGTAATGTATCGTAATTTTTTTTTTACTATTTATTATTATTACTTCCAGGTTCGAATGGTTCGAGAAACTTCAACTGCGGTGGTACGCCCTCCCTGCCGTGTCCGGCATGCTGTTCGACTGTGGTGGTCTGGAGTTCACGGCCGCCCCGTTCAACGGCTGGTATATGATCACTGAGATCGGATGCAGGAACTTGTGTGACGTTCAACGGCTCAACATGCTCGAGGTTAGTCTGTAATTTCTCCGTTCAACGGCTCAAACTGCTTCGAGGTCAGCCTGCACAGTGCCTCAACCTCTCACCTCCCTCCACACACATTGTCTATCATATCAATCGACTACGTCACTTCCCCGCTCCCAAGCCTCCTTCTTCCTAGGTGGGTAGGGCAGAAATAGGCATATGTTTAGTCTTGTCTGATTTTCCAGGAATTTGAGAGGCTGGGGTTTGAATCCAGGCCGGTTGTAGTGAGGTGTCTGTTTCCCACCCTCCTTTTAGTCAAATTTAACCCACCTCGGTGGCGTGGCTGGCTAACGCGCTAGTCGTGTTGAGCCCGACTGCCGAGGACGGGGAGATCGAGGTTCGAATCTCGGTCGGGTGAACTGGGGTGGTTTTTCCTAAATGGTCTTCCATTCTCCCTCCACGCAAATTCGGGTTCACTTCCTCTATTCAACCTTCCCAATTCCTAATCTATTAGCGTAATTAGTACTTAAGCGTATAACCCGAACGGGTAGTAAAACACGGTGCTAAATAATAATAATAATAATAAATAGTCAAATTTAGTAACGTATATTTCTATACCTTACTCACCCTTCCCCAATAGTGGAAATTATAGTAAATATGCTGATAGCCCGGGCAGATAGTGAGACGTGAAGCATGATAAACCCCAACTAGGGTGGTATCTAGCTAATGTTTAATATAATTGGTCAAGTTAGTTTGTAAGTAGGGTGTTGATATATCCCGATTGAATATCCTAAATATAACTTTGTTTTTTCTAAATCAATCATTACCCGTCGTTTTTGTTCGTGTCTGTGTTCGTCTGAGCTTTTATATCATGACCCTGCTGTGGAGATAAAGTTAATTAACGCCGTTAGATATCTTGGGTAGGCAATTCTGCAAACAGTACTGATACGCAAGTCACACTCAGCTAATAAAGGGGTCCACAGTGGAAACAAAATAACGAACTAAGGTTTGAAGGACTTTGTCTACATGTGACGTCATGACATGATTTCCCATATTAATTAATTTACGTCTATTCATAGAGTTTTAAAGAAAAACAAAATCCGTAAATTTTTAAATAATTCTAAAGATAGAGACCTACAGTGTCACAAATTATTATATGAAAGTATATTTTGAAGTAGTTTTCTTGTAAACCTATTTTTTTTATAAATCATCTAAAACTTAGGCTATTTAGCATAGTCACAAAAATGGCCTGTAAGAGTCTTCCTGCCAAGATATAGACTAAAAAGGTCCGTGGTAGCATATGTCTATCTAGAATAAGAATAAAGAAAAAGGTAAAATTAAAAAGTAAGTCAATGTTTTCAAGGCGTAAATAGTAGAATGAGTGTGTAAACTTTTCAGTGGAATAGGACAAGTGTTATCAATACATAAACAAGGGGTCTCACAGGGGGAGATGTTCATTTTCTTCCCTGTCTTTCTATTTCGTACATTGGTGGGTAAAGTGCGATAGTGCTTAGACTGCTTATGTGCGTCAAGTTAATATATGACCTGCTCTGCAAAATAACCTTGAAATATCCAAGTAGGCAACGTCGTAAATCATCTTAGGTTAGGCAGTGAGAGGCAGGCCTACATTTTTTTATATATATTTCAACTTATGTGTTTATATTATTATGTTAAAATATAATTCTTGGTTTATATAAGTTTTAAGAATGTTGCCTAAATATATTGTTTAAATATACTGCAGAGGAAATATTTGGGTAAGGGTAAAACACTGTTAATACTCTTCATTTAAAAAAACACAAATAGACGCTAAATTAGGATTCTGGTAGTAAGAAACTCTTAAAAAATAGAAACCATATTTTATTACGGTCAACATTGATAGAGTTTTACTTTATTATTATTATTATTATTATTATTATTATTTTATTGGTTTGGATGTTCTCTATGCTTGTGAAACGTGGTCTCTACCTTACACGAAGAAAATAAATGTATTGTGTTGGAAAATAAGGTGCTTAGGAAGAGGTTTGGTTCAAAAAGGGATGAAGGCTCTGAGGAGTGGATGAGGTTACATAATGATGAATTACATACCCTGTACTCATTACAAGACTTTGTTAGGGTAATAAAATCGCGTAGATTACAGTGGGCATGACATGCAGCGCGAATGGGAGAATCTAGAACCTTATTCAGGGTACTAACTGGCAAACCCAATGGGAAGAGACCATTGGGAAGACCTAGACGCAGATGGGAGGATAACATTATAATGGACCATAAAGATATAGGGTGTAATGAGGTGGACTGGATAGAACTAACCCAAGATAGGGATAGGTGGCGTACTTCTACAAAGGCGGCAATGAAATTTCGAGTTCCTAATGCCATAGAGTAAGTAAGTAAATTATTTTATAGCTATTTATAACATCTTTTAAAAGTGACGGTTTCAGATTAAATGACTTTACGTATAAGTATTCACAAATAAACACTGTTTTATTAACTTTTATAACCGTCAAAAAAGGTTCTTTACTATCAAAATCTGTATGTATTTTAGAGGTAATAATTTATGATTTTTTTTTTGTTCAGAAAGAAAAATAGGTCTATTGCATTTGGTTTCTTAAGGATTTGTATCTCTCTTTGATCGATTGTATTTGAAGTAGTTTTGAATACTTTCTTCTTGTCAATTCATTGTGTTTGTTTGTGTTTTAGCCTGTGGCTCTTCGCATGGGACTCGACACTAGGACCCCGTTCACTCTATGGAAGGACAAGGCTCTCGTAGAGGTCAACTACGCTGTCCTTCATAGCTTCCAGGTAACACACACACATATGTTTTCCATAAGTGGCTTGTCAGGGCTGCACTACAGGTGCTCTTTCACGTGTCAGTTATCTCATTGAATTTCCCAGCCCCTCTATACGCTAATAATGGTGCACTTCCTCAAGTTACTATCTTCATTACCATATATTAGATTAAGCTGTTAAATAATCCTTGTATTAAAACATAAATAATAATTTTAAAAATTCTACCCGTACTGGTGAGTACGCATATAAAGGCGTTAGTCTCATCTTATCTGTTTTACCTGTGACAGAGAGTTAGGGGCTTGAATCTCCACCGGGTGTACTTAGATGGGATTTTTCCTCAAATTGTTTCTCTCTCCAACCAATCACAAATGTAGATTTCTACCTTTCTAATCCTTACCCTATTAGTGTAAATATACATATAGACTAAACGGGAACACAGATAATAAAAGATTTATAAAGTGTACGTTGTACACAGCAACTACTACAGCCCAAATTTCAAAGGAAGAGCCTTATCTGACAGTTAGAAAAGCTACTAGAGCTTCGTTCACATATTCACACGTCATATCGTCACTTTTAATCAATATGATCAATTTTTAGAAAACAACACACATGAAATAGTAAAATGTTATCAATTTTGTCTGCAGGAATAATTTTATATTTTATCTAAAAGACTGTTTATATGAAAATTGGACTGTAGAAGTGACATGAATCTATTTGTCAGCTATAAGGACGTGACTTTTGTCTGTTTTCAGTCTCGTAACATCACGATCGTGGATCATCACACGGCCTCCGAGACTTTCATGAAACACTACGAGAACGAGCTGCGCCTGAGGAACGGCTGTCCCGCCGACTGGGTTTGGATAGTCCCCCCTCTCTCCGGCTCAGTCACCCCCGTGTTCCACCAGGAGATGGCGCACTACCAGTTGAAACCCTCCTACGATTATCAGGTCAGAGGCTGAACACGAGGGTTGTTGTTACCGTCAGGTGAAGATTGTGGCAACTAGAAGGGAAAATAATAGATGTAATCAAATTAATAATACAAGGGGAAAATAAGGAAAGCCACATTACATATCTTTTCCAGGACAGCAACTTTTATATCTCAAACCGCATAAAGACCCCAGCAAATACTTTTTGTAATTAATTTTAAAATGTCAAAGACTTATTTTTAACTATCATCTAAAGTGCATTAGAAAGTTCTCACGACTGCATTTCAGAAAAAGGCGCTAAATCAATTTGAGCTGACCTTTTAGACTATTCTCCCTGTTTCGTCCTAAGACCCTTCTTCGGTGGTAAAATAGTCTAAGGCGTCACTCTCACAATAGATTGTACTTAAAGATATATAAATAAATAGGTAGATAAGGGTCTGAATCCTTGATTGAACTGAGGACGTCTTTTTCCTAAATGGTTTACCAAACTTCCTTTAGGCAAATGGAGGTACAATTTCTCTACTTTCCTATTTCTTACTCCTTTAGCGTGATTAATAAAATTCTTATAGCCGGAAAGGGTAGTGAGACGGCGTTAAATAAAATAAAATAAAATAAATAAAATATAACTTCAGTAGATATATTTAGTTTAATCTTCTACATATTGTTATCTAAAGAGTTCTTAAATATTTAGCATGAGTATCGCTGAATTTTAAAAGGATTTGTTTTCTTCCAGTTGATGTTACTATGTGTGGATGGTAACTAAACTAAACGTATCCACAGAAGCAATATTAAAACTCCATGTCAAGTTATGAACGAAACATTTTGTTTGAATAACACTCATTCAATAACATTTCGAAAACATATTTTAGGTCTAATATATTCGAGGTTATTCGATTCACCCCTCTCACTCATTACATTACTGCCTGCTCAGTAGTCAATTCATTTGGTTTTTATCTGGCCCAACGAACATATTTATCAAGGGGAAACGTCAAGATAAAGAGCATCGAATTTTCCCTGATTATTTTGATTCAGGTGGGGAGCCGGTGGATCTAATGAAGACCGAAATAAAAATAACCGCAACATCGTCCAAAATAAGTCTCTCTTACTTCCCTCGTGAATATGACTCTTCTTATATTTAATTTGATTTTATTACCCTGGATAATCGTGGACATGTTGCAGAAAAAACCGTAATCCGTATATGTGGAGACATTTTGTCTAACGATGCAATGAAGTCCTCAAGGTTGAAAAGGTATTCAAAGACCAAACACAAAGAAGTTATTTCAAAGCCAAAAGAGGTTTTTTAAAAGAAAAAGCATATTGATTTTAAAATCCTATAGAAAAATATATTTTATCCATCACACATAAATAGTAATGCTATGCGCGCCTCGTATAAAATCGCACTTTGTGTTGCTAAGATAAAAAAACATAAACAATATGTGAAAACCTTGTGAAGGGCTGTATTAATTACTTCTGCTTGGAAATGATAGGTGAGTTGGCGGCGAAGAAAGTTGCTCGGGTTCCAATTTCAAAGTATATTATAGCCTATATTTAAAGTTATCTTCTACATTTAACTAAAGACTTACAATCACCCACCTTGGTGACGTAGTTGGCTAACGCGCTAGTTTCGTGTTGAGCCAGACTACCGAGGATGGGGAGATCAAGGTTCGAATCTCGGCCGGGTGAACTGGGGTGGTTTTTCCTAAATGGTTTTCCATTCTCTCCCTCCACGCAAATGTGGGTTCACTTCCTCTAAATTAAACCTTCCCAATACCTAACCATTAGCGTAATTAGTACTTAAGCGCATAACCGAACGGGTAGTAAGAAGCGGTGCTAAATAATAATAATAATAATAATAATAATAAACTTAAAATTATGTTAGCGCACTTATATATACTTAAGAGAAGTGACAATCTACTTGGAAATACATTGCAAGTTGAACTTTGTGCTCTTTTGGATCTCATTCCCTTTCGACGCTGAATAATTTAAGGATTTTTGTGGCTTAGAACTTGGCAAGTTTCTTACATGAATGTTTTGGTGGGATTCTATTTAACTTAGCCAGAAAAGATTTTTGCCATAGAAACTTCAAAAAACACATAGGTTAGAAACTGCTTATTATTATTATTATTATTATTATCATCATCATCATTATTAATAATAATAATATTAGCACCACGTATTACTACCTGTTCGGTTTGTATGCACTTACGCTAATGTGTAATGGTAGGATGATTGTGAGATGAAATGGAGGACCTACAGTTTAACGTGTGATCCGAACCACGGTGGAGAACTGGCATTCCACACATTCATAAGTTGTGATTAATACACGTCTTGTCAGAGGTGACGGAAGGGTTTGGCAATCAGATAGATCTGTGCCGGGACCGAGGATTGAACCCCGGACCCCCAGCACAGAAGTCTGACACCTTACCCTTAGACCACCAGGTCACCTTAGAAACAGTTGATGATGATATACTGAAATAAGCCCTTATTCTGTTTATGTCCTGACTGTACCACAGGAGCTGGCCTGGAAGACCCACTTGTGGAATAAAGGGAGGGACTCCAACAAGACCAAGAAACCCAGGAGGAAGTTCCACTTCAAGCAGATCGCCAGGTACACTTCTGACTAGTCATAATACGTGTAAAAACTTCCATCTCACGTGTTTGGACTTATAAACACGTGCGTATAATTACAGATACGCGTATATAATTTCATACACAAGCAAATACTCCCAAGCATGTGTACATGGTTCCAGCTTACGTGTTCAAAATTATATATTATATACACGCGTGTATAATTCTAGACACGTTTATACAATTCCAAACGCGTGTATATACTTCCAGACACGTGTACAGACCTCCAGACCACGTGTACTAATTTTTAGACACGTGAATGGTACTACACATTCGCACAGACCTATACACACGTACGTACAGACCTACACACACATGTTCAAAGTTCCAGCCAACTTGTACAGGGTTACCTGTACATGTACACATGATTAAACATTTTAGACACATGTGTGCACAGCAAACATATAAAAACACAATTTTAAGACTTTTTTACACAACTGTATGACTTTTTAGTTCATTTTCTAGTACGCTAGTCAACCAAGTTAGTGGCCCCAGGTTTAATTCCCATAATGGTTTAAAAATGTATAGTTGGTAAAAATGGAATTTCCCCTTTCACGGTGACGAGTTTATAGCTGGGGGATCAGACGTTGTGTTTAATCTGGAATTAAGATTGTTTTATAAGTTTTATGATGATATATTTAGTTGATTTAGAGGGTACACGTAAAATTCCCCGAGTAAGGAAATTACATTAGACAACTGGACCAGATGGTGCTAGTAGCCCCTAAGAGGTAAAACCTTATTGGGCTCCGAGACACTCGTGCAACACAAATACTTTTGACTCAAGTAGGATTTGAACCAAAGTTTATCGAAAGGAGTTTGCTATCGCATGAATACGAACGATTGTTTCGGCGATCTTTACCATATTCTCGTTCCATAAGTCTACTAACGGCTTATGCTAGTACGACAAAGGAGGTGCATAATAGAGAGGAATTACAAGGATATTCAAATAGTGAGAGGCTTTAAAAACGTTAAACAATCACATCCAACCTTGACCTCAAATGTCAGTGGAAAACACATTCATTACCCGTGTGGCCAATCCAGGGTCAAAAAGAGAATACTCATTTTATTAAAATATATGTCGAAAGATTACACCCAGACACGGGAATTGAAGCCGATACCTTTGGCTTACCGCGCCAATATTCTCACTGCTGAGCTACCCAGGTTTGTTTTGTGCCAAGGGCCATGCACCACTCATTATTATTTCAAGCCTGTATCTTTGATGGACCTGGTTCTATTCCTGTGTGCAGGTGAAATTTTCTAATGTACTTTTTTTTTTGTGAACGGCATATAATCCACACAAAATATAACTTCATTTATATATCGTTTATAATCTTATTTATATAAATGGTTCTTGCCATGATTAAGCTCGTTAAGATGTCAGTCTAAAGGTGGGCTGAAGAGAACTCTAAATAAGGCCCGAATATTTGAGGTTTTTGTAACAAAATTAATAAAATATTGCTTCAGTGGGAACGTAATTTTCTTCATTTAGTAAGTCTCAACAGTTCTTAAATATTGGTCATAAACACCACGGATTTTGAACATGACTCTTTATCTTAATTCGAAAAGATTTTTGTTTTTTATCACCGCGTCTTACTAACTGTTCAGGTTATACACATATATGATAATTACTCTAATGGGGTAGGGATGTGGAAGGAAACATTTTAGAAGTAATATTAGTACTGTGCGTCTGGGCTACATCAATATATAGCCCAATTGGCAGAAAGACCAGCCAGTACTAATGTACCGATACTCAGGGCAAGCCCGAATGTACAAATCGTACATCCTTTCCGTGAAGGCTCTTTCCATGTCCCAATGAGATGATAGTGATAGTGAATATGAGGATGACTAACCAGTGGAAACACTTAAAACTAAATTAAGCTTAGTTAACCAAATCCTAGTGACCTTTGGGTTAGTTCCCCTTTCGGGAAAAATACCTAAAGTATCAGCTGGTAATCAAACCCGGTACCCCAAGGCTCGTAGCCAGGTGCACTGATCACAATACGCTGAGGGCCTGTTAATTGAGAGGCAATATACCCTCATTTGTGTGGAAGGGGTGTGGTAAACCATTTAAGAAATACCATCATCAGTAGACCCGTCCGAGAGTCGAATCTCCATCTCCTCATCATCAGCAGGCCATTCTAATATGAGAGTGATGATGCCTTAGGGCTTAGGCCGCTTGGAAGAGGGTGTGCTATGTTCAAATGTCAATACGCACTTGACAAATATTCAAAAAAATTGTTGAGAATACTAGCCTATGTAAAGAAAAGTAAACTAAAATGTATCCATTGGATAAATATATTTTTTTATTTTGCCAGAAAAAGCTTTTTTTATATAAAAATGGCAGACATGACTTAACTTAACTTGCATTCCCTTCCACCCCACCTTAATCTCTGGCCTTCTACGTCTGAGGGTCTTTAAGGAACATCAAGACTTTGGATAATACTTTTTAAACCTTTATAACATGGTGTCACCCTTTGATGCACCCTCTATATTTCGTGGTACTCTTGGTATGAAACCTTATGGTCATCCAGGCGTTATGACAGGCATGTCCAACCTTTTCCCCGGCTGAGAGCCGCATAAGTTCTTTGGGGAATTGGCCGGGGGCCATACATGAAATGTGTAGGATAATGACCAAAAATAGTAAAAACACGGACGAATAATTATTTTTTAACGAATAAATACATAATACACAAGTAAACGATTCTGGAAACTTCATGGAAACTAGAGAGTATTTACGTTATAGCCAAGAGCCCACACCTTCGTGCTAAATGATGTGAACAAAACAATTAATTTATATTTATTTCAATTTAAACAAACAATTGTCATTAAATTTGATATTTTAATAGGTACTTAATATGATCTCATTTAGCTTTATAATCATTTCAAGTCTCTTTGGCATTGAGTCCCCAAGTTTTTTTTTTTTTTGCGTCGACCTCGGTAGCCCTGGGGTAAAGTGCTTTCCTCAGGGCCCGATGTTCATGGGTTCAAACTCAGCCGAGGTCGACGGATTTTTCTTGAGCGATAAAAACCTTAGCACAACTTCCTTCGTAAGGGAAGTAAACCCGTCAGACCCATGTTTATTGTGGTATGTAAAAGAATTTTGGATAGATATGTGAAAATACCTTTTCCAGCAAAATCAATAAGCCCTTTCTCTCTCGCTCTTAGAAATTCTCGTGTGCTGATATAATCAGTCGGTTCAGAAAGTGCAAAATAAATACCTCAAATAATTTTTTTTTAAAGTTTTTTCACAAATTTATTTCACTTCAGGATTGTGAAACCACACTCTAATCATGGGACAAATCATCTTTTCCTTGGTTGTGCAATCCATTTTTCTTAACCTAAGTTTGCAAATTGCCAAAAGATTTTCGATTGTGTGAAAATATGGTGAATTTCCTGGCCATTTTAACCATTCAATCATGTTTTCTACCATACATGTTTTAAACATTTTTAGATGTATGGCAGTGTGTAAGATCTTAATGAAAAATTGGATTTTTGATTCTAAATTTACTAGCTAGCTTTCCGTGGCACCCCTATTGATAAATACTGCATAAAATGGAGATGTTTTATGGTTCGTAAGCCATTAGCATCACGATGGCTCCAGGAACTATTAGCAACAACAGTCCAGGCTTGTTAAATGTAAGAAGAAGAAAATAAGTGCCTCTGACTAATCGAGCAAAATTAATCGAGTCAAGGATGAGTCGTTGTTCTATCGTCAGTGTTACAAGCTATGGCCCGTGTTTAGCGCGAGATAGAGTGAGAGAGAGAGAGATACCCTGGGTCATTTCAGTCTTGACGTCCCTCGAACGACTGGATGTAGTGGAGATGTTTCTTACGCCCACTACCATTCTTTGAATTACATCAAGTAGAAGAAAAGAGGAACTGAGGAAAGGGGGCAGCCTTGGCAACTTTATTTTAAAATAAAACAGTGATGCCTGTGGTGTGTGGCCTAAACTACAGTAATATTTTGGTAGAAAAGACCTTTTAGAAAATACAAACCTCTTTTTTTCGGCCAACATTAATACAATTTTACAATGATATTAGTGTTGTTTTATAGGTAGTGATATTTGATAATATCTTTCAAAAATAAGAGAGCTGTAGATCACGTGACCTGACGTATGAATACGTTAAAGTAGATCTAGTAACTTTTCTAGCTGTAAGTCGAGACCCTTACCATATAAATTGGACTGTACCTATGTATACCCATAGTTATATATTTTACGAATGCCTGACAGTTAAAAAAGTATTATATCTACTTTTACGTATTTATACGTCAAGTCATGGGATATATTGTTGTCAATTTTAATATAATTGTATTATCAATGTCTATAAAATCATCTTCGGTGGCCGCATGGTCTAGCGTTCTACTCTTGCAGTAGACTAGACTGCCGATGACGGGGGTATTGAGGTTCGAATCTCGGTTGGGTGTACTGAGGGTGGTTTTCCCTAAAGGTTTTTTCACTCTCCCTCTACGCAAATGTGGGTACACTTCCTAAAAACATAACCTTCCTCATCTCTAAAACCATTAGCGTAATTAGTAAATAAGCGTATAAACCGAACGGGTATTAAAAATATACACAATATCATTAAAACAATAGTAAAATATTATCAATGTTGAGCAAAAAAAAGTATTATCTAAAATGACTAAAATGTGCTCCTACTGTCCATTCGTAATAAAATCAAGGTACATCTACTCTCTGTGTGTGTGTCTCAATCAGGGCGGTGAAGTTTACGTCGAAGCTGTTCGGCCACGCGCTGTCCCGACGTATCAAGGCCACGGTGCTCTACGCCACGGAGACCGGCAAGTCGGAGATGTACGCCAAGAAGCTCAACGAGATATTCGGTCACGCCTTCAACTCACAGGTGCGTCGGACAACCTAGACAACTGTTTGATTAGGAAGTTGATGAAACAGTATTATAAAATACTACCGAGCTAGGGGTAACGGGTTTGATCCGCAGCAAGATAAAAAAAAGTAACTGTTGAAAATAAAGATTCCCTCTTCACAATGATAAATTAACGTACGGGGTACTACTGGGTGTGTCTATTCTAAAGTTGAACGTTATAGAAAATACAAACATATTTACTTGCGGTCTCCTGTTTCGGTAGCCGCATTGTCTAAGGCGTCATTCTCGCAATAGACTAGACCCCAGGGAAATCGGGGTTTGAATCCCGGTCGGGTGTTTTCCACTCTCCCTCCATTAATATGCGAGTACACTTCCTCTGAATACAACCTTACTCATCCCTAACACATTAGAATAGTTAGTGCGTATGCGTTTAGCCCGGACGGGTAGTAGGAGGCTAAGAAAAAACACTAAAATAGAGCAGATTGTTTACTATTATAAACTTGATTCCAAATTTCAGGTGTACTGTTTGGACGACTATGACATAAGTAGCATCGAACACGAGGCCCTTCTTCTTGTGGTCACCTCTACCTTCGGTAACGGAGACCCCCCGGAAAATGGCGAGGTAAGTTTGGGGGTCTCAATAACAAGGTTCGCAACATAAAGATAGATTTATATAACTTGCTCGAATTTGCCGAACCTAAATATCTGAGCATATTTGAATATTCGAGCAATATATATATATATATTTATTTATTTATTTATTTAGATGTAACCAACTTTAAAATAAATGTATTATATTTATTTTATACATGTATAAACACTGTAAAATGTAAACATTTGCAAAATAAAATAAATGGTACGGCGTACCGCACAGACTTTCTCTCTCTTTCTATAAACTCGTAAGATTTCTGAACGGAATAGTGTACATTTTATCATCACCACTCCACATAAGAACACACATAAAATAATATACAATGATATAGAATCAATGAGAAAAGAGGCGCATCTTTGTCCACCTAAGAGCATTTCAAACAGTTTAATGTCTTCCACAAGGGTCAACACTTCGTATTAAAATTTCGATTTCTGGTTAAAATTTTAACATTTTATAAGGTGTTGCAGATCTTCAAGTCATCGCATTGATATTTAATTATTCATTTATACATTTTGACCAATAAAAAATGTAAATATTGACTATTGAGTCTAAAATGGAGATAGATCATTGCTATGCAAACATTTCTCCTAAGAGCTTTAAGGAAAAATAACATACTTTTTTAGATACTTATATTTAATTACTCTATGGCATTGGAGAATTATTGCGTTAAGACTTAAGTAGTATATGTTTACAACTAAAGCTCACAAAATTGTATTAATATATTTGCAAATATCTCAGAAACTGTTGCTTTTATAAAAATATATGTCAAATAAAAGTTTTTTATTTCTAATAGTCCTACAATTTTGCAATGATAAGTTGTTTAGTTTCTCAAATAGTTGTGGAGATACGGAAATTAACGCTTCTGTAAAGTACCCTAAAAATCATTTTCATAGGAAAATGAAAATAGCCAGTTTATTTATAATCTTAATCAACGCCTAGATACGAATTTTAATCAAAATCGTTTGAGCAGATTTTGAGAAAACCAAATTTTTCTCTTTTCGCCCTTCAGTAAACTACCCTTAATTTTAAGTTTTTATAGACACACAGACAGACGGCATTGCAAAGACTATTTTTTAGGGTTCGGGGGGTCATGAGACGTCGACATCCATCAACATTTCAGGTTAGTTTTTTTTTACGGTCGCAATACTTAAACTTTAATGTCCAAAAAGTTAAAAAAATTCATATAATTGCGTATAGATTGAAAGTTATTGATTTTATAAAAATATGTTTCGGATAAAATATCTGTATTATAAATATATATACATATTTGTAATGCTAAGTAATTTCATATCTCAAATAGTTTCGGAGCTATTATAAAAAATGTTAATTTACGCATCAGACCGGAGCCCTTAAAGCCATTTTGCCGAAATATTGAGAGTAGCCATTTTGTTTGGAATATTTATTAATGTTCATAAATGAAATTTAATCAAAATCGTTAGAGCCGATTTTGAGAAAATCGACTTTTTCTCTTTTTGCCCTTCAGTAAACTACCCTTAATTTTAAGTTTTAATAGACACACAGACAGACGGCATTGCAAAGACTATTTTTTAGGGTTCGGGGGGTCATGAGACGTCGACATCCATCAACATTTCAGGTTAGTTTTTTTTACGATCGCAATACTTAAGCTTTAATGTCCAAAAAGTTAAAAATATATATATAATTGCGTATAGATTGAAAATTATTGATTTTATAAAAATATGTTTCGAATAAAATATTTGTATTATAAATATATATACATATTTGTAATGCTAAGTAATTTCATATCTCAAATAGTTTCGGAGCTATTATAAAAAATGTTAATTTACGCATCAGACCGGAGCCCTTAAAGCCATTTTGCCGAAATATTGAGAGTAGCCATTTTGTTTGGAATATTTATTAATGTTCATAAATGAAATTTAATCAAAATCGTTAGAGCCGATTTTGAGAAAATCGACTTTTTCTCTTTTTGCCCTTCAGTAAACTACCCTTAATTTTAAGTTTTAATAGACACACAGACAGACGGCATTGCAAAGACTATTTTTTAGGGTTCGGGGGGTCATGAGACGTCGAAATCCATCAACATTTCAGGTTAGTTTTTTTTACGATCGCAATACTTAAGCTTTAATGTCCAAAAAGCTAAAAATATATATATAATTGCGTATAGATTGAAAATTATTGATTTTATAAAAATATGTTTCGAATAAAATATTTGTATTATAAATATATATACATATTTGTAATGCTAAGTAATTTCATATCTCAAATAGTTTCGGAGCTATTATAAAAAATGTTAATTTACGCATCAGACCGGAGCCCTTAAAGCCATTTTGCCGAAATATTGAGAGTAGCCATTTTGTTTGGAATATTTATTAATGTTCATAAATGAAATTTAATCAAAATCGTTAGAGCCGATTTTGAGAAAATCGACTTTTTCTCTTTTTTCCCTTCAGTAAACTACCCTTAATTTTAGGGGTAGATATCCAATTCCAAAAACCCCTCGGGGCAACCCTATGAAAACCCTAGATATCAAGTTTTAGCTCAATCGGTAAAATAGTTTAGGCTGTAGTTGGAGGTACAGACAGACAGACAGACAGACGGAAATTCAAAAACCACTTTTTCGGAGTCAGGGATTCATGAAACGTCAAGATTCATCAAAATCTCGAGTTCGATTTTTTTGACGATCACCATACTTTCTCTACCTGTAAGATAGAGAGAAAGTAAAAGGCATTAATCATAAAAGTAGATCTGGTAGATTTTTGAGCTGTCAGGTAAGTTTCTTTTCATGTTGATACGACTATAGAATCAGTCTCATCGTGTTGATTAGAGAGTAATAAGACAAGCCTGGGCAACTTGTCGAACTATTCCGACACATACTTAAGGACTTATCTCCTTCCCCGATCCAATCTTGCAGATAGTCTACAGACATTCCCTACAAGGGTGAGGACGGGGTGAAGACTAAGCCGTCAATGTGTTCTGTCGCCAGATAGGTGACCCCTCCACCTCCTTGCATATCGGTTAGAGAAGTTAGAAAAGTTCGAACCAAAGAGATTAGTGGGAATTACTTACAACTCTCGAAATGCGTCTTTAACAGGAGTATAAATGGCGTCTCTAGGAAATCATTGGTAAACCTCTTGACTGCAGGGAACTTGAATTGCGTCTTACCACCCTGGTGGGCCGTATACATATTTACACTAACAGGGTAGGTGTTACGTACGAAGGTAGAATTGAAAGTAAATATACCCGCATTTGCGTTTAAGGAAAGTGGTAAATAATTTAAGGGAAAAAAATCTCAGTACACCAGGATTCCAATTCAAGCCGGGTGTACTGAAAGAATTATATAAATACACGTTTGTATTAATAACATTTAAATTTGTATTTTTTTGTCCTAACGTGATTTTATTTTATATTTGTACGCTTAACATCAGAGTTATTAAGGAGTTGATCTAATTTTGATCTTTACATCCCTGGAAATTTAGTCTTCTGTCAGTGTGACACCTTGAACCGTGTGACCACTAGCTTGGGTGTGCTTATGATAAATTTTAATCTAAAAATAGCCCTATAAAAATATATAGAACAGACATTTTCAAAATGTTTTATATTTGTTTAAAACTATTTATATACAAATTAGGTGTTCATTTCTTGGATAAACGTCCTTATAAGCATTAGTTATATAAAATATTTAAAAAAAATTACTCCTACATATAAAAATCCAACCCAGGGTACTTTAATTAGCGTGCAATAATCTACTGAGCTATATAAGATTCGTATCACGCTCAGAATAAGTCATCACTTACAGGGCCAGAGTATGCGATAGACGTATGAAATTGTCTGGCTACTTAGATATATCAAAAACAGATGTGTGAAAGAGTCAGTCGGCTACTTAGAGCTATCAGAAACAAACGTGGGAAATTGTCGGCTACTTAGAAATTCTCGTGTTTAGACATCATTAATTATTATTAAACTAAATCTAATATGATTAAAATTGTACTTCTGTGAATTCATTTTCATTGATTGGGTAGTATTAATTAATCATTGGCGTGTCTTGGAATGTCATCAGGAAAATAATAGTTAGTAAAAACTGTACTTGTTAATGTTTCTCATTACTCAGAAGAACACTCATTGGACATCTATCAACGGAAATATATTTCTCATGCGAAGCATGTAGAACAGAGCCTGTGTATGAATGTTCAAATGTGGAGCGAGTGGGTGAGATCATTTAACAAGTACAAGTTTAATGAGCTCTGATCTGCTTCAGTGCCCGCATGGTCCAAGGCACTGGTATTCGGCCTTTTTTGTTCGCGTACCCCCAGTTATAATTTCGCTTAAACTTTGTACCCCCAACACTGTTGGTGGATAGCTATATATGTTCTGTAATCTACATCTAAAATAAATAACATCCAAAATAATATATTAAAAATTAGTAACTAGTTTAAATGTGATATGTATATTTTTCGTTTAAACTTTACGTACTGTACTTCCAGGGGTACGCACGCCCCAGGTTGAATACCACTGGTTTAGGGCGTCACACTCGTGTTGAACTATACTGTTAATTACAGGGAGATCGGGGTTCAAACTCCAGTTGGATGTACCAAGGTTTTCCAAAGTGGTTTTCCACTCTCCCTCCATGAAAATGCGGGTACACTTACTCTCATTTCAACTTCCCTCATACCTAACCTATTATCGTTATTAGTACATAAGCGTATAATCTTAACAGGTAGTAAGACGTGGTGCTAAAATAAAATCAAGCTTTGCCTACTCTTGAAACATCTCATGGCACGCCACTGCTATTATCTGTTTTATTATTTAATTCATCGAAACTTTGACTACTTTGTTTGCTCAAGAGCTTGAGGTATCTTAAGAGTCTCTCACTCTCTTAGATTGAAGCTATTGCCTAACCCCACCGGTAATAATGGGATAAAGAGATAGATGCTTGTCGCGTGGAAAATATTCGAAGTACAAACCACCAAGGAAGGGTTAATCCTGTAATTGGTAGTTATAACGCGTGTGCAGGTAGGGTACATTTATCTACAAGGAGTAGGTATGAACGGTGTGTAAACCCAGCTCCACCCCCTCATTCATAAAGTGTTCCAGATTACCCCTTTCCCTTCTTAACTCTAACACGTCTAACAAGACACCTCCCGAAGACATCGTCACGTCATGTGTTTGATATTCCGAGCACGTCGTTCAAACTTTTGTTCTCTTTTTATAATAAAGATACTCGCTCCACACTCTTCTAAGCGATCATGCAAGCCACCACCGACCTGTGGATGAAAGCTCTTCGTTAGACTTATCATAAACATGTTGTGATGCATCGTTATAAAGTACAGTCCAATTTTCATATAAATAGCAATTTAGAAAATACTAACTTTTTTTGCACCCAAAATTGATAGCATTTTACCATTACTAAAATGTTATTTTATAGTTATTGATAGTATCTATCAAACGTGATAGGTGCGGATAACATGAATGGACGTATATGTATAGGCCCATAATATATGTGTATATAATCTATGTGTACGTATCATATATGTATAATATATATTATATGTGTATATAATATATATGGATTACATAATGTGTATATAATATCATCATCATCAACTGTTTCCAGCCTGTGGCCGTGTTGTCCGTGTCAGTTTAGTAAAATGCTTCCATCTTCCTCTATCCTTCCACCATTTTTGTAGAAAATATATATGAATAATATATTTACATATAGCCTATGTGACTCTTCTATCTCCTTGATGAAGTTCTTTCTATTAAAATTGGACTGTAGATTAAACAGTTAGCCCACATCGATGATTGCGTGGTCTAATGTGTCACCCTTGCAATGGTCTGGATTACTTGTGACGGTGATGTTAGGGGTTCAAATCTCAGTCGGATACACTGAGGGTGGGTTTTTTTTCCTAAATGCTACCTCACTCTTCTTCCACGAGAATGGGGTTTCATCTGTTATAAATTCTACCTTGCTCATCTCTACCCCATTAGTAGGCTTTGAGTACTGGAATAGTCTACATTGTAACGTTATAATGTTTTGATAATTTAATTATTTAATTGTCCCGCGATTGGGCGACAATTGTAACGTTATTGACGATTTGTTAATTTAATTGCTTCGTTTGGGGGCCTAATCTGATTAAGTTGAATGTTGTTGATATAACTGGTTTTTATAGCTCCGTGCTTGAGCGCCAATTATTGTGATATGGAAAGTTTGATATTGATAAAACTGTTTATGTTGTACACTCTTTATTATTTATTTATTTACACATTGATGAAATTAAAGTTTATATTGACTGTGATCACTTTTACTTTATCGTTGATACACATTTCCTATATCTACTGCACGTCTACTCTCTCTCCTTGACCGGCACCTTCTGTTTACGTCTACTCTCTCTCCTTCACTGGCACATTCTGTTTACCTTCTACGTATATTTTCATTATATGTGGATGTGTCCCTTGCTTGTATATCTCGCGACGCTGTCAAGAGTAACCAATCAGGTATTTCTCTTCAACAGGTGCAGTGAAAGCTAGCTTCCTATTGGATATAGGGAGCTGGCTTTTCTCGCTAGTTTGTTAAATACTGCGGAGTTATATTTTGAGAAAAGTAAACAAGTTTTTCTAGTGAAATCCTTTTACGGACTATTCTGCGAAAACGCGTGATTCTCCATGGATGAAGTAAAAGGATAATTTACATAAGATACTTTAAAGAAAAATACCTTCATCCATGACCTTTTTAAATATATGAGAGCAGTCCAAAAATCAACTACATTATAACATTGTATATCAATTCTAAGGAACCTGCACGGCTAGTATTTGGAAAAAAGCGTTGTCGTTATCTAGTTTTCTTTGTTCAATCATTCCTTAAATATAAGACAAGTTTCGCAACGTTGGTTGGTCAAGGCTGTCCAGTAGCTCCTTCTTACCCCTCAGCACACACCCTCACGATATAACCGAGAGTGAGGAGATTTGGCAACAGTTAACCGAGAGAGAGGGAGGATAAAGCTTTCCTTCATAAGATCTGCAGTTCACTTAGCGGTGATATTAAGTGTAGGAAAGTAGTAAGACGTGGAGAGAGAGAAAAAAGGGGGCCGTATAATGGCCGAATGTGCAAAGACGTCAATCTTGAGGTGGGGTGGAAGGGAATGTGAGTCAAGGTCAGTATTTTTATAGTAAACAACTTTTATGGCCAATATAAATCAAATACAGCTTCAGTATATACGTTTAGTTTGATTTTCTACTTAATCTCAACAGTCCCTAAATATTTGTCATGAACGTACTGTCAACTGAACAGAAACTTTTTAAGGTGGGGATGTAGTGGACGCGAGAAAAGCTCAGTGTTTTTGCAGTTTTTTTAACAACACATTTTTTTTACCAAAATAAATCAAATAATTATTACTCGAGTTCAAACGCAGGGCTTAAAGTTCTTAATATGGTGACTTCAACAGTTCTTGAATATCTGTCAAGGGAGTCCTGGAGTTTAATGACAACTTTTACTCTTAATTTAAAAAGTTTGTCATCTACTGCCGCTATTCTCATGACATATATTTAAGAACTGTTGATGTCACCATGCGAAGAAAATTAAACTCTATGTTTCTTCTAGAGAGTTATTCGGTGTATCTTGGCTCAAAAAATAGTTTTGTTTTAAAAACTGCAAAAACACTTTTCTTTTTTCGCGTCCCCTACGCTCCCATCTTAAATTAATAGGTCAGGAACGTAGTTTTGTGTAGTTTAATCTAGGTTAAGTTAAGAATCAAATATCCAAAGCTATTATTTATGCTTTTAGTGTGGATTACTCCATCTAGATATCATATTCTGAAAATTGAAAAATGACACCTGGACACGGGAATTGAACTCGGGACCTTTGGCTCTAACCACTGAGCTATCCAGGATTCGTCCCGTGCTCAAGGTCATTCTTCACTCATATTTTAAGGCAGAGCCTATGATGGACGTGTGGAAATCGTCGGCTACAAGTGTGTGTAGGTTAAGTTAGTTTATTATGTGCTTTTACAAACTTGATTACAAAGTGCGCATTTTTTTAATGTATTATTTTTTTAAATAAAGTAAAATGGTTGGACTGGTTTCAGTTCCACTGTTGTATAAAGTAGACGAGAGAAAACCTCTCCACGACGTAACGTCTGCTATATTATTACCTACTTAAGCTGATACTATTCGATACGCATTGTAATTTTTAAAAATATCAAATGATTATCAACGTTATCTAACAGATAAAATATATCTAACCTTTATCTAGAGTTGGTATAGCTGGACCATGCTCTAAAGTGACTTTGGCTAATTTTTTAAGATATAATGTATTACTATGCTAATATTTTTGCCATCCTGGGAAGGTTTTTCTTCGTTTGGTATTCAAATCCAGTATTTGTAAAAAAAACTTACAATTCTGTGGATGAAATTGAGAAACTGACTTACTGTAATGAGCGGCATGGTAACGCCTTATTATATTAATCTATGCAATATTTTACACCGCAGAGTATAAGAAGATTGCTATCTACAAATTGTTCAGGCGCTAATTTACATATATAAATTAGTGCCTTGTTTTTCCTCAATTATTTTCCACCCTTCCTCCACGCAAATGCGGATGTATATCCTCTAAATTAAGCCTTAATAATCCCTAACTCATTAGTGTAATTAGTACATAGGCGTATAACCTGAACAGATAGTAAGACGTGGTGCTAAAAAACCTAATATATTACTATTAACTTAGTTTTTATCAACATTTTTTCCCAAACTCTGTTAAATACGGGTGTGAACTGTATGTTGGTATACTCCTATTTTTATAATGTTCACGCTATATTAGACAAATAATAAGAATGTTCAGTACATTATGTGATGTTAAAGTAATGTTTTATAAATCCACAGGTTTTCGCCCAGAACCTGTACGCATTGAAGATGAATGATTCGGCTGGGCTGACAAACGGTCATGACAAGTTCAGGTAGGCGTCGAACATCAACATATTTTAACAAACCAACAAAGACTTAACAAACAAAGACATTTCAGAGCAATCCTAGTTAGCTTGACGTGAAGAATATAAGACAATGATTTCCACATCAGCAAGGTGTGGTAGACCTCCATTCCACCTAGCAAACAGTTTTAATATTATTAACGGTTGCATTTTCTGAGGCCCAAAACTAATTAAACGAACTAATTTAAAAAATTCATATTTGAAGCATGATTTTTACCGCACCTTCCTTTCTAAAGTCAACCAAAGTAAGATATACCCTAATTTTGGTTGGAAGAACAGTAGAGAAAATTCAAACATAATTTTTTGCAGCCAACATTGATAACATTTTACTATATTATTAGTGTTATTTTATAGGTATTAATAATATCTATCAAAAGTGACAGCTGCAGACAACATAGCTTTATGCATGAATATATTAAAATTGTTTTAGTAACTTTAGTAACTAACTTCTACTGTTCTTCCTACCAAAATCATACTATACCTGTTCTACCTATCTTGTTCTAATCTCGGGTATTTGAGAAACATTTGACAAATTTATTCGCAGGTGACTTAGGAGCCGTCCTTATACTACGTGGGGGTTTTAGGAGGTGATGGAAAGTTAAATATTTTCTTAAGAGGAAGGAAGGGGTAGGTCGGAATCCATCTTATTTAAGGTTTTTTAATCAATTTTTATGGCAAAACAAAATATTTTTAAAAAACCTGCTAGGAAAGTCTTAAATGTTTCATTTTCATGAAAAAAAAAGACAATACTTCTATATAGTCCGATTTTGATAAGAAGGATTTTTTTAAAATCTACATAAAAGTTACTGAAAAAATGTTAATATATTTTATACACCAAGTCATGTGACTTTCCATAGATAGTATTATTTAGAATATATGAATATATAGAAAATATAGGATATATGAAATAATACTAATATAAAAATAAAATCTTATCAATGTTGACAGCAAAATATATGTTAGCATTTTTTTAAAGTCCTTTCCACCTGGGCCCTACTATAGCTTATGTTTTAATAAAAGTAAACATTTCATTGATATATTTTATTTTGTATTTTATCTCTAATAACTATGTATATATATTTATTATAAAAAGGATGTGTTCTCAAAATTAACCAAGAAAATAAAATACACGAATAAAAAAATAAAAAAATACCTTTGATATAATTATTTTAGACAACTTAACTAAGATATAAAAATCAAATAATTAACATATAAATATTTGAGTCAACCAAGCCCTTCTTTCTTTCTTTTTCTAATAAGGCTATAATACATTCACGACCTTAGTTTACTTGGATGACAGCTCAAAAAGCTACTAGAAATAGTCCCTAATACATCCCTACGCCAACAGCTGACATCAGTCACTTTGGATAGCTGTAATGAAAGCGTATGGTAGTGTATGAATTTGATAGCTAACCACAGTAATTTAGGCCAATATTATTTATGTATTTATTTAAGGTCGGGCACAAAGCTTTAAATATTTAGCACCGCGTCTTACTACCCGCTCGGGTTATACGCTCACAAAGCTTATTTATTGTTTTATTCCCCTTAAAAAATTACTATTCACATCACTTTCACAAAAGGTCTGACTAACATAGCTTCAAAATAGCGACTGACGAATTAAAACCATGTGATTGAACGTGACAGAAACCAGTTCTTTACAATGATGCACCCATGCAGTGGATAAAAATATTATATTCAGTTAAAGATTTTGAAATACGATTAAATAATCATAAAATAATTTATCATATACATAAAAATGACAAGTATTTTCTCTTTTCCAAGTAAATACGATGCCTATATTAAAAGATATTAATATATGACCTATATTGTACATCATAGATAACATTCCAAAACGGAGAAAAATACTTTTAATTATGTTTAAAATATTGTTTCGGATTGGGCAAAAATAAATTATTAAAAGTTATGAAACAGTGTAAGAAAACTTAAGTTTACGTCTTTTTAACTGTATAATATAGCATGTAATTAAAAAACTTAATATAACAAAACAGTGATCTTTTACAAGTTTTGACAACCCAAAACCTAAATATATGATTTTTGAACTGTCATCCGGGTAAAAACCTATCATGAACAGACTTTATAAACTCTGTGAAAACATGAAAAACTGTATTTGGCTTTTAAAATGATCGAGAGCATGTAGGCGTGAGATCTAGATCTACATACCATCCTTGAGAGATTCTGGTTCATATCTCGTCTGGACTGGGGTCTACTATCAGATAGCAAATGTCGTCCCAGATGCTAATAGCAACACTTTATAAAGTGCTTTAAGAAAAATTACATTTCCCGAATGAATTGTAATACAAGGATGGCGCAAAATAATGCAGATATAAGACATGTATTACCCTGTTCAGTGACCGAATGGTCTAAGGCGTCACTCTCATGTTAGACTGGCCTGCTGATTACAGCCTGGTTGTGGTTTTAATCACTGTCAGGTCTAATGAGGATGTCTTTCCTAAATGGTTTCCCACTCTCCTTCCAATCAAATGCAGGAATATTACCTCTAAAATGCTTCCTCCCTCATCCCTACCTCATTAGAGTAGTCATAATATATGAGTATAGCTTGAACAGGTAGTAAGACGGGATGATAAAAAAAACGTGTAGGACCTAATTAAAATATATCATATAAAATAAATGTAATTTCACCCTTCTCCTTCACATAAAAAAACAGGTTGAGTTCTTACATTGGTTGACTTTTTTTTAGCCTCTAATTTTATCAGATCTACTAATTAATCTTAATGATAACATTATTTATTTCAGGAGTATGTACTAACAACAGCTTGCTCTGAGGTATAAAGGGCAACGTATTTAAAGTGTGCATTGGGCCGTAAGTAATTATACATACACCCCTTCCAACTTAAACCGGACGAAAACACCCGTATCCTCTTTTAACCAAACCTCAGGGCCGCATTTGTTAGGACTTGTAGCTTATACGACGATAAGAAAAACATCTGCGCCAGCTAAAACACCCGAACCTATGTAGTGTAGGATACGATATAATCACGCCTTAATTCCTCCTTTCATATTTCACTTTGACTGGCTGAACATGGACAAAAGATGCATTATTATCTTAGAAATTAACTAATTTATGGCGGGTTCGTTCTTTCTCCCTTACAACACAGTCTAAGAGCGATGAATCACCATACTTGACTGAATTCGGTGGGATTCTCCAAGTTCCCTCCTACATCATCAGCCAAAAACGTAGGGTGTGCACAGTCTTTAGCTCTTTGTAACTACCTTTTTGAACCTTTCTCAACATTGTCATCTTTCATACAATTTGAAAGGACATTTTGCTGTGGTGTTTCAGTATATCTAAATTATTAAATAACACTAACCTGGTTCAGTGGCTGCATTGTCTAAGGCGTCACTCTCGCAATAGAGTAGACTGCCGATGACAGGGATATCGGGGTTCGATCCCGGTCGGATGTATTTAAGGTGTTTTCCCAAAATGGGTTTTCACTCTCCCTCCACGCAAATTCGGGTACACTCCCTCTAAACTCAACCTTCCTAATCCCTAACACATTATAGTAATTATTACATAAGCGTATAACCCAAAAGGGTAGTAAGATGCGGTGCTAAAAAATATTGTTTTAAAAATTGTAAGTAAATCAAATATAGGTAAATATTGAAACAAAATACTCCTTAAGGAAATAAAATGCTTATTATTAATTTGGGGTATTTAACGAACATTTTATGAACCGAATAATTATATCAGCACACGACTCTAGAATTGTGGAACTACCCGCTTTGATGGTCGCTTATTCCAATGCAGAGGCGGGAAACTTATTTTTCAAGGTAGCCTCCTCATGTGTGGCGAATAAGACCACACCATTCCACTATTTAAAAATTGAGAAACTAGGTTGCTCAATCGAACATTTAAAACAATACACTCTGTTTAAACAAGATTATTCGAAACATATACACTTTGACCACTAATTTTCAATTGTCTCGGACACAAATAATTTTAATTGTTCATATTGAAAATGTAAGGCGATTTAATGCCAAATTTAGCAATCCATTTTGTCTGACAGTTGCGGAAACATTGGCTGAACATCTGAGCTCAAAGCACATGCGGAATGCTTCCAACAGGGACAATGGTTAAGTGGCAACTAGCACACGTCATCAGGAAAAAGTATATTTTACTGTCAGAGCTGGCAAACTCAAATTTCCCACACTTTAATGGCTGATTCACCATTTGTGGCGATTGGCGACAGGGCTACCCACCCCGGGTCTATGGCGTGACTCTCGCAAAATACTGGCTTGCTGATGCCTGAGAGATTGGGGCTTGAATCCCGGCCGGGTGCATTGAGGGTATTTTTTTTCCCTACGCTTTACCTCCACACAAATGCGAGTACACCTCCTCTAAGCTCTATCTTAATCATCCCGACCCCATAAGTATAAATACGTGGTGAACAGATAAATAACTTCTATAACAGACACAACAATTAGTCCCCTAGCCATAATTTATGGTTGTGGAAAGGGAATCCCCATTTTCACATATGATACACACTTTATTCATGCCGGTAATCGAATCAAATACTTTATTTCAGTAGTCAATTTCTCTACCGACTGAGCTAAGGGGTTGGGCAATAAAATATTATATTTGTTTTTAATAACCCTTTTATATAGAAAATCAAAGCTCATCAAAGGATAATCTATAGAAATAGTTTTATATTAAACACAGAGAAGCATTAATAAACAAAAGCAGCAAATTTAATATTCACAGTGTTGGGAAGGTGTAGAACAGGTTCCTTAATTATTAGTAATAAAAAATGTAGTCCTATTTATATTTGAACTTAGTTTTCTTTGCACTAAATAAATTATAAATAGGTTAACAAACGTGCAAAATGTATTAAACTCATATAATTCGATTAGTAAAATTTTATTTCCCAGCAGTCATTGTATGACTACAATTAACTTGTTTTTATGGCTCTAATCACACTGTAAATACTGCACTTGTATCTCCTCTTCATTTCTGTGTTCCTGTTTATCATATTATTCTGCTAGAAATTTATAATTTCCTTTTATACTAATCACTAAAAGTAATACCTTTATTTATTTCATCGTATTTACTTTATGTTTGTCATGTAGATTGTGTGTGTTGGCCTTCAAATTTCACTGTCTATATGATATAATATTAATTCAGCATTATTTTCTCCTCGTCATCCTTATTATACATTATTATAACCACTGTCTTACTCTCTGAGTTACGACAATGTCATTTACACCCTATCCTCCCGTCATAGCTACCTTATATTCTCTGTGTTCCTCTTATAACCTTTTTATAAATACTGTACTTCCTTCATAACTTTTCTTAACGTGCTTATACTCATAAATTCCTATATAATACGCTTTCTGAATAGCCTTTAGTACACTATATTTCCCTCATAGTCTCCTATATACTTTGATTCCTTCATAGCCTCCTATGTACTATGATCCCTTCATAATTACTTTATGCACTTAGTTGCGCTTTCTTCATAATCTCCTCCTTTACATGGCACTTTCGTAATAATTTCCTCCTTTACACTGAACCTACTTCATAATCTCCTCCTTTACATGGCACTTTCGTAATAATCTCCTCCTTTACACTGAACCTACTTCATAATCTCCTCCTTTACATGGCACTTACGTCATAATCTCCTCTTTTACACTGCACTTACCAGTACTTCATAATCTCCTCCTTTACACTAAACCTACTTCATAATCTCCTCCTTTACATGGCACTTTCGTAATAATTTCCTCCTTTACACTGCACTTACTTCATAATCTCCTCTTCCACATGGACTTTCGTCATAATTTCCTCCTTTACATGGCACTTTCATAATAATTTCCTCCTTTACACTGCACTTATTTCATAATCTGTTCCTTTACTTCTTTCATTATCTTATTAAATGTAATGTGCTCCTTCATAACCTCCTTTTATATACTATGCTCCCTTCCTATCCTCCTCACATATTTTGTATCTCTTTCTACCACCAAATATCCTTTGCATCTCTTTCTTCTCTAACTCTGTCTCTACCTGCTGACCACCTACTAATTCTATCCTCGCTGCGCTCCTCACCACTGCTTGCAACCGACCTCACAGCATGGCGAGCTCTAAGTCGTTCATCAAGGCGAATAGCCAGACGGAGCTGGCGTGCCAGCACACAGAGAGACGTTTGGACCGACTGGAATCGCTCCGAGGATCGGTCAGTGACGTCATGGCTGAGGACACGTTTGGTCCGCTCAGCAACGTCAGGTAAACCCCGCAAGGAAAAGAGGGTGTTTTGAAGGGTTAGCCACTGTTTACATGAGACATCGAACTTGCAGAACTCCCGAAATACTTCCAATAAATTACAGGGACTGGCAAAAATACTTCATAAAAATTACAAGGACTGCCGAAATACTTCCTAGAAATTATCGGGAGTATTGAAATACTTTCTTAAAATTACCGGCACAGTTGAGATACTTCCTAAAATTGGCTAGGACTGCCAAAATACTTCCTGGAAAATATTGGGAGTGTTCAGTGGCGTATTCTTTGAGTATGCTAGTCCTGAGCCGCATACCCATAATTATTTGCAAAAGATATATACTTAGAAAATCTATATTTGTTAATTTTCCGATATATATTGTGTTTTGAATCATTCTTCTTCCAAGTGCTCTTACCTACCAGCAAACTCCAAAGGCTTGCTGTTTGAGAAACGCAAGCTAGCTTTCACTTCAAGAAAGAGAGGTCCTAATGACCTTGTCCAATGTCTATGTGACAGCCACCCCTCCTCTCCTCAAACCCCAAACCTAGGCCAATGAACCGACAGTTTTACCACTAAAGGCTTGCTATTCTCGAACAGCAAGAAAGGAGGCACTTGTGCCAAATGTTGAAAAATAAATCTAGTTATCAATTATTATTATGATTAATTATTATAGCCTGACATAATTAAAGTAAAATTATATTAAATTAGGGTGACCTGGTGGTCTAGGGGTAAGGTGTCAGACTTCTGTGCTGAGGTCCGGGGTTCAATCCCGGGTCCCGGCACAGATTTATCTGATTGCCAAACCCTTCCTTCACCTCTGACAAGATGTGTATTAATCACAACTTGTGAATGTGTGGAATGCCAGGCCTCCACCGTGGTTCGGATTCCACGTTAAACTGTAGGTCCTCCATTTCATCTCACAATCACCCTACCATTTTTCACATTAGCGTAAGTGCGTATAACCCGAACGGGTAGTAAGACGCGGTGCTAATAATAATAATAATATATTAAATTAATCCATATATTTGTAAAAATAAAAGCTACTACTTGTACCAAGCATTAAAATAAAGTTTTCTTAAATAATTGCGGTGCAATACCTTTGCACTATACAATAATTTATCTACATGTATTTGGCAACATGATTTTCACCCCCCACCCAGCAGTTGAGAGTAGTGGAGGGATTCTTTTATTTTGAACTGAAGTAATTAGTGCTCGTAGTTCTCGGGCGTGTAGTAGGTCGTTTTGGAATTTAGGTCGCGCTTTTAGTTTAATTATTTTATCCTAGATTGTTGTCTAGGCTTTTGTGATTTAATATCGGTGTACTGTATATAAACAATTAGTTATATTTTAAGGAAACTTGTATATTGATATTATTGCATTATGAATGAAGAAGTGCTAAACTGTCCAGTGGAGATTTATTAAATCACTCATTTAGTAGTAGATCTTATAGTGAAAAACTTTTAATTTTTAATAAAGGTAGGCCATGTCCATCTCTGCCACTACTCGTAATAGAACATAAAGACAAAAAGTGTGAATATGTTAGACATTTTAATATTTCAAACTATGATAAAACAAAGTGGTTGGCGGGCAGTTCTAAATTTAATAAGTTATTTTGTTGGTCCTGTTTGCTTTTTTCTAACGAGTGTACTGTGTGGACAAAGAAGGGTTTTGGGAACTTAAATGTTTTAACAAAATCTGTCCTAAAACATGAACGGTCAAAGAACCATATTAGTGCTCACCTTCAGCAAAAAGCTTTTGGTAGGACACGTATTGATTTACAGTTGAACGAACAATTAAAGATTAACGTGTCTCAACATAATGAAAAAGTTCGGAAAAACAGACAGATACTCGAGCGACTCATTGATGCCGTGTGCTTTTTAGCTAAACAAGAGCTACCATTTCGTGGTCACGATGAATCAGAAGATTCTTTAAACAAAGGAAATTATAGGGAACTCTTAGATTATGTTAGTGAATATGACTCTTTACTTGCAGACCATTTAAATAGTTCAACTGTATTTAGAGGTACGTCCCCTCAAATTCAAAACGATTTGATTCAATCTATTAATAGTGTATTGAGTGACGCAATCCTTGAAGAAGTGTCTAAAACACAGTTTGTGGCGATATTGTTGGATGAAACAACGGATGTCAGCAACAAATCACAACTATCATCAGTTGTTCGCTATGTAGATGAAAGTGGTAATGTGCAAGAACGCTTTCTGCACTTTGCTGACGTGAGTAAAGACAGATCAGCTGTAGCTTTGTGTGAACATGTCCTTCAAGTAGCTAAATCTTTTAATTTTGGAGAAAAGTTAGTTGCTCAAACTTACGATGGTGCAGCTGTGATGTCAGGAAATATTGGTGGATTGCAAAAGAAAGTACGCGAACATTATCCACGAGCATTATTTGTTCATTGTTACAGTCACGTTCTTAACCTAGTGCTTCAGCAATCTGTGTCGTGTATTGCTCAGTGTCGCATCTTTTTCCAATCTCTCTCTGGTCTAGCAGCTTTTTTTTCCAAGTCAACAAAACGAAATGAAGCCCTAACAAAGTTTGTTGCTAAAAAATTGCCAAAAGTAGCACCTACTCGTTGGAATTTTTCATCGCGACTTGTAAACACTGTGCATGAGTTCAAAACATGTTTGTTAAGTTTTTTTGAAAACATTTTAGAAAATCCAGGAGACTGGGACAGTGACACAATTGTTCAATCCCAAGGATTTTTGTCATTTTTAAATAGTTTTGAAACAGGTTTCTTACTTGATATTTTCTCTATTATATTTTGTCACACTGATATATTATATAATATTTTGCAATCCAAAAGTATGGATATTTCATATTGTTTTGAGAAAATTTCAGAAGTTAAAATCCTGATTCAAGACTTTAGGGACAGTGGATTTAAAAAGTTGTGGGAGAAATCATCCCCTGAATTTCAACCAGATCAGCAAAAAAAGAGACAGCATTTAAATGATGAGCCTAACCAACGCTTCAAGCGGCTATTTAATGAAATTTGTGATCATCTTTTGATACAAATTACTGATAGGTTTTCATCATTTCATGATCTGTATTTCATTTCTCTTTTGGATCATACTAAATATAACACTTTTACTAATAAAAATACATTTCCCGAGGAGCATTTTAACAAATTGAAAGATATATATGGTCCTATCTTCGACTACATACGGCTTAAGAATGAGCTTACCGTCTTGTATAGTTCGAAAGAATTTCAAAATATGTCTGCAATGAAAATTGTTCCATACATGAGACAAAATGATTTAGACTCAGTAATGCCAGAAGTGTATAAATTGGCTACCCTAATATGGACAATTCCGTCCACCACCGCAACTGTAGAGCGAACCTTTTCTGCTTTGAAAAGAATAAAAACTTTCTGTAGATCAAAACAAGGCGAGGAAAGATTAACTGGACTATCAATGATTTCAATTGAAAAAGAGCTTCTTAAACATTTAAGAAAGAATACTCCCTTCAAAAACAAAGTAATTGACCACTTTATAATGAAATCTCGTAGTTTGGACTTCACTTTCAAATAAAATTGGACAAAAAACTATAATTTGTGTGAATATAAGTGATTTTCTTTGATAGTGACAGTTTTATTATGTTGATCTTTGTAGCCTATATTCTAGTGTAGTGATATTAACAGACACTCTTCTAAGACAGGTGCACCATCTAGCAGAAAAGGTAAGAATCCTTTCAGACAATTTAATTACAGTTTGAAAAAAGTTGTTTATGGCTTATAAATTAAACGAAGTCATGGGGGGAAGGGAGGAGGGAGTCTGGCATGTGGGTGGGAGAGGGGGGTAGATAATCTTGACCCCAACTCTTTATTTTCACTCTGTTGGACATGAAAAATAACCTCTAAATTGCCAACATTTCATATTTTTCGTGAGGATGGATCACCAAACTTTTCTTGCGAATACTATAGAACAGCATACCTGTTAAATTTATCAGAATACGCCACTGGGAGTGTTTAAATACTTTCTTAAAATTACTGTAGCAGTCTAAATACTTTCTAGAAATGACCAGGACTGCCAAAAGACTCCCTAGAAATTATCGGGATTGCTGAAATATTTCCTTGAATTTACCGAAACAGCCGAAATACTTTCTAGAAATTTTAAAGGACTACCGATATACTTCCTAGAAATTGCACAAAGACTGCCATCATTCTCTCTAGAAACTATGGGGACTACTGAAATACTTCCTATAGATTACCAAGATAGGCGAAACACTTCCTAGAAATTGCACAGAGGTTGCCAATATACAATCTAGAAACCTTAAGGACTACTGATTACCAAAGATAGGCGAAAGACTACCTAGAAATTTCAGGGACTAACGAAATACTTCCTAGAAATTACTGGGACTACCTAGGGACTGCCAAGAAATTATCAGAATTTTTCAGACATACTTTAATTCGATACTTTCTGAGAACTTCCATTATAATTAGGTTCCTAAATGTTTTTGGAATTACTGAAGGAAACATCGAAACTTCATAGAAACTACAGTAATTTCTTGAGAAATTATAGGAATTCCCAAAGATTTTCGGAATTTATGAAACGATTCCAGCTAAAAGGTATACCAGATTTTTCGTGGTTAATCCTTCAAGGAGCACATAAGTACAGGTGTTCAAGTATTTAAGTGATTTTATTTTAGTGTAATTAAAAAATGGGATGGAGAATATATGTTTTATTGTGATAAATCATTGTTTATTATGTTAAGATTAGTTGATGACTATTCATGTGGCCATTGTGATTGATTTTATACCTCCTTATAAATGCATTTTCATCAGGCTATAGGTAGGCGCACACAATGGCTTATCACACCATCTCAGCAAGAAAGCTAGGATCTCGGGCACGACCGGGTAGCAAGGCTATACGTATTTTAATTACGCTATTAAGGTAAGGATGAGGAAGGTGGAGTTTAGAAGAAATGTAATATTATTTGCCATTGAAGAAGAGTGAGAAACAATTCAGAGAATATCACCAGTGCACTCGATTGGAATTTGAACCCTGACATCAGTGAACCAGACCACATGAGCTTGGAAATTACGATCGAGTGTTTTTTTCCCCTAAATAGTGCCCCACTTTCCCTCCGCGCAAATGTGGGTACACTTAGTTTAAATTCAACATTCCTCATCCTTATCCAATTAGCAGATAGCCAAGAAAGGTTGTAATACAATTTTCTTCTCTTTTACTAGTTAAATTAAGATAATGCAAACGTTTAATATTACATAAATGGCACGGTGTACCGTGTACCGTGTACCGCACAGACTTTCTCCTTTTTCTAAAAATGCAAACATTTATTTTAAACTAGCAAGATGTGAAAGGAAATAACATACATTGTAGCAGAAACCTGATGGAAAAAAAGCATCAGGTCTCACCATTGAACATAAATGAAATAATATACACTTTTACAGAAACATATTGAAAAAGGTAACAATTCTGTTCACCAAAAATCAAACGATCAACTCTTGATCTTCTATATAAAAAAAGTTTTTGTATTATTATTGGTACCATAACATTACAACGATATACTATTTATAATCTCAAGTAGTTGCAGAGATATGATGAAAATTGGAAGTTTACTTTAATGTAGAGTACGTTCATAATCATTTTCACTGGAAAATATAATTTATATTTCGTTTGTAATGTTAAACATATTCCATTTACGAATTTTAACCAAAATCGTTAGAGCGGAATTTAAGAAAATCGATTGTTTTCTCTTTTTTCAATTTAGTAATCTACCCTTAATTTTTAGACTAGCTAGATAATTCCAGAAACTTATCTTGCTATTTTATGCTTTTTGTGTTATATTGTTATGGTAAAGTAATTACTGTATGGGGCTGAAATTTAGTATATCTAGACAGTTATATGAGATGTACACAGTGAATATACTATAAATATTATATACATTACATTGTTTACACCTCATATGAATGTCTAGTCATACTATATTTCAGCCCCATACATTAATTACTTTAACTTAACAGTACGTCAAAAGCATAACATATCAAGTTTGACCCCTTATGACTAGTGACTTGTAATTATTTGACGGCATTGAACCACTATATATAGGTTATTATAACTATACATTTGTTAAAATTTGCGCAGTAAGATTTTTATCGTAGAGTGATATAACGTGATGTTTTTGTTCAAATAAAGGGAGGTTATATTCTATTTTCGTCTGAAATCTGTTGACCCTAATTATTGTGAAGACAAGGAGATTAATAGAAGAAGATTTAAAGTCCAGCTATTTGTGTCTAAAACCTGCTGTATCCCTTCACTTGATGGCCAATGTGTGGCTGGGAAAATGTCGTTTGGACCTGACAGGTAAATTAGACCTATGGGAGATAGCAGAGACGCTAACTCGGTTAAGACGACGTCAGCGCACGAGAAGTTGTCGGGACTGATTGGCGGACCCTTGTCATCTGTCACTACGAACCAAAGTCCGTCACCCCCACCCCCTCCCTCCCCCCTCCCCGGTGGTGACTGCTCTCGCCCTCTAGAACAAATAAGGCTGCATACCAACCAAAGTGAACTATGTTTTTTGAAAGTTAAGGATTTAAAAAAATTTGTTGAAAGTGTGATTTGGTCCTGACCATGAACCAGGATCAGAAAGTGTACTAAATCGATAGAAATTAAACATTACATTGAAACGCAAAGCAATGGAGAGTCCAACTTAGAAGCCTTCTAAACCTTTACACCGTGAACTCTAAAGAAATTATCAAAATGAAACCTTAATGAGTTATGGTCTTCAGTTGATTCGTAAAAATATTCATCGAGCTAGGTAATTTGTCATGCTGAAATTACCCCAAGATTTTAAACAAATACACGAAAGTTCAGAGAACCACGTTGTGAAAACAAATAAAGAAACGTTTTTGATAGTTAATTATTGTGAAAATAATATTATGATATTCTATTGTGAGACTAATTTAAAGTTCTTATCACAATTTTAAATTGTGTTTTTTAATGGAACCTTTAAGAGTGTGCCTAAATTGTTCCAGCAAATGTTTATAATTCATGGAATGATAAATGGTAATCATATTTCGTGTTGTTTTTTGCTTACTGTCTCACAAGTATACTTTATGTTACTCCAAAGCACTTGAGGCTGTGATCTATGAATCTAGTAAACTGGGAGTTCCGTTGTGTGTCCTCTTTGAATCTATTCAGATTTTGAAAAGTCTATTCGTATTGCAATTTTGCAAGTTGGGCAAAATTTCACTTTAAAATGTTGCAGATTTCACTTAGGTCAAAATTGGTTTAGAAAATTGCAAATATTGGGTTTATATATAGAGTACAGGAAGAAAGGTTCTGAGATCAGCAAATTCTTAAAGTTGTTTTTTTGCTTTCCCGTTAATTGAGCCCAATCATATTGACGGAGATTTCACCTATGTTTTAACGTCCATTCAACCCCAAGAACCTTGAGTCCAAGCTTTCACAGATTACGTTTTTACAAATTATATTTCTTCTGATTGTGATTTTCCTCCGCCCGTTTGGGCAGAGTTTTCTTTAAGTCTAATAATAACTACAAATAACTACGAGGTTTTACATTCGAAGTTAAACTCAATGTTCTATCATCACCAATCCAATATAATTTTAGTAATAACTGCACTGAAAGAGATACAAAATGAAGTAAATAACATAATTAATAGTGCTAATAAAGTGTCTCAGAGGAGGAAATTTATTCTAAGGAAAGAATTATGTGGAAGATAAAATGCAACAGTTAATGGCAGAAAACATATCTGTTTCCGATTTCATTAAATGTGTCTCGTACAAATTTCAGCCTGTTCTATTTTAATATTTTAGTGCTCCTAATTTTTTTTAATTCTTTCAATTTACTTAAATGTGTGTCCACGTTTATTTAGGCCTGCATGTGTCTAAACATTAAATTAAATTTAGTGCTGTTCAATTTTAAATGTTGGTGCTCTTAAATAATTTTAATTAAAGTTGATTTGGGTCTGCTAGTATCAGTGTTTATTTTAATAATTAATTTGAAACCCCTAAATGTCTTGTTTTGACCCATATACTACAATCGCTGCCTGAGGCCCAGTTTGGCTAAGCACAAAAGTAACCAGGATCGAGTTGTTATGCCACGGGTCTGAATCGGTAGTCAATGACAAATAAATGGTACGGTGTAGCGCACCGACTTTCTTTCACTTTTATCTTAAAATAGAGGCATTTACTAAAAACTCTTGTAAAACGAAATAACAGCCATTTATGCAGAAACACTCCAGGAAATAGCATAGGACAAATAATACACACTGTAACAGAAGCATTAAAAAAATATATATATTTTTTAAAAAGGAACATCTCTTTCCACCAAAGAGCATAACAATTAATCTCACATGTCAAAGACCTTAATCCAAATATATATATATATATATTTGTTTATATCTCAGAAAATATAGGTTTTAAATAAATATATCTTTTATAAAATATTTTTATTTTTAATAATACTACAATTTTACACTGATAAGTTATTTCGTATTTCAAATATTTGTGAAGAAATTATCAAAATCAGAAATTTCTACTTTTGTAAAGTACCCTCAAAGTCATTTTCATGGAGAATGAGAGTAACCAATTTTGGTGTATAATGTTAAATACTGTCTAAGTAAAAAAAGTCATCAAAATTATTATAAAGGATTTTGAGAAAATCTATTTTTTTTCCTCTTTTTAATTTTAGGGTTGGATGTTTAATTCCAAAAACTTCTCGGTATATCCGTATGAAAACCCTAGATACCAAGTAGTGTTAGCCCGATCGATAAAATGATTTTGGCTCGATGCCAAGATACAGACACATAAACAGAGGGCATCGTGAAAACTACTTTTTCGGTTTCAGGGGGTCGCGTGAAACTTCGACTTTTATCAAAATCTAAAGTTCAATTATATATATTTTTTACGGACTTGATACTTCTCTTTCCAAGGGTCGAGAGAAACAAAAAGGTAGTTTACCGATTTTTGGCTTCTGCGCGTGAGGCCAACATAGAATTTTGATGGTTGATGCCACTGTGGAAAAACATAATGGTTTATTCGTTTACTAGCAGCTAAGGCCGTATGCAAGGACGAGAATGAGTTAAAAAGAAGGATGAGTGAGAGGTGATTGGCGTTGATTTGAAATCTGAACGGGTAGGTAGTACGTTCGTGAGGACAACCCAGGCAATAGCAGACACGGGAAAGTCGAATCACAACTATGTATCTCTTGCGACCCGCTTCAGTGTCCAACTGATCTAAGGCGTCACTCTCGTGTTGCGTGGGGGACTGGCCTGCTGCTGGTGGAGAGATCGGAGTCCTCTAATAATCTCCCATTGCCAACTTAGCCTTTTCCCGCTATAGTAAGCGTTTTTCAGAGTAGAGTTGATAGTTAATTTCTTCAAAATAACTAATAAAGAGTTTTTTTTAACTAAACTTAAGATTTTATTTATCTGGTAAAAAACTTTACTCTAGTGATTTTTTTATTGTTTTCTTGATTTTAAAATAATCTATACCTCAGTTTTATCTTCTGTGGTGCTGACTGACAGCTCACAGCTGACTTCTGACGGCTTTGAAAAGCTATCAGACCAAATTATGTATTCCTACGCCGAACCATATGATCTGCAAAAAACATGTCTTTAGCAGTTGTCACTTCTGACAGTCAAAATTTAGGTATATACCTAAATGTTGACTGTCAGAAGTCAGCTGTGAACTGTCAGTCAGCACCAAATAAGCTGTAACCTGGGTGTAGGTGAGAAGTAGGTAAATAGAAATAGTTTTATGTTAGTAGCTCTTCTGCTTTTTCCAAGTGGGCTCTAAAAGTATTTTCTGAAGTATGACGTATTCCCTCTATGTATAGGTTGAAGTAATTAGAATTAGGGAGATAGAACCTTCGAATCTTTAAGAATATTCAAGATTCGAGGATTCGAGAAAATTTCGGATTCCATAATCAAATCCTTTAAAAAAAATAATTAATATTCAAGCTGCTTATTGGTGATTCAGAACCAATCATAATTATAGGATAAACTTAACAACCAGGCCCCAGACTAGTAACTTAACACTTAACTGAGTGTAAGAATGGATTATAATAAAACATGTTAACATTTAGTTAATGATTATATTTTATATTATTATATTATATTATATTTAAATACCATTTTATGTTAATAATATTTCCAAGATTCGGATTCTAGATTCGGATTCGTAAACTAGTGGATTCGACCCAACTCTAATTTATAATACTAGTTTACAACAAAACTTATCTTGCGTCAGGCATTTTGGCCGGCTAGATATTTTTACCGTGTATTGACTATAGATTTAAAGTAGTTTAAGCTTTTGGTTTCTTTGCTAAGAGATCCAATTATTTTTTTAAATTTAACGTTTGAAAATATAGCTTTATTTTGTTCACATCCAAAAGGAAAATAAATAATGTTGACGGGATTCTGACGGGATTTTTGTTATATGAGTTGGCAACGCTGGTCCCTGAACTGTCTGTCTCATTCCCGCGAGGTTATTCTACTTCCCCACACAAACCGGCTGACTCTGACCGCTTGCGCGCTGCGGACGACAAGTACAGTGGCTTGGGGTGAGGGGGGAGTGGAGGAGGATGAATTAATAATCAGATGTGCGAAGAAGGAGGAAACGCTTTAGAAAGTCGGTGACACAGCTAACTTCATTGTCGGGGGTTTCTGCAAACAAATCACTGCGGCGGAAGAAGAAGAAGAAGAAGAAGAAAATAAAAGAGAGAAAGGGTAAATCGTTCGTAAAGCTTTACGAATAAATTTTTCTTACTTGAGTTATGGGAATGGACTTATATTTTTTTTAAGAACCCATCTCTCAACCCGATTAACCGGTATGTTGTCTACAAGGCTATTATCGAACCAGGAATTGTATCGAAGCAAGGTTATCTGCATTCTTGACTTGACCATTGTACATTGTACATTCATATTTCGCTTATAATATACAATGTATTTGTATTATTGGCAGCATAAAGCCACAACCAAGTCGCCGGTGGCTGTGATATCAATGATACATGTCCATCAAAGACTCTGCCTTAAGATATAAGTGAAGAATGACCATTAACATGGGACAACTCCTGATCAGTGGTATAACATAGACGCGCATGCCTAATGGTCATTTTTCAATTTATTATAATTTGATTTCTTAGTTAATTTCAGGTATTATAACATAAAAATCGTACTGGACAGAAAGTAACTGAAAATTTGTTCTTTATTAAAAACGAGACTTGCACGTAGGATCTATTGTGTTTCGAACGAATTGGTCTGGAAGTGGAATGGTCTTCTTTGTTCAACTCTACTGAATAGGATCAGTGTGACTCTGACTTTATTAGAGCCCTTTATTGTAGTTCAAGAAAGGAAGAACTGCTCATCCGCGGATAGAGACGAAACCTGACAAAGGTTGGCTGCACTGTAATCGTGCCTGGCTGACCCCGCCGACATAGCTCCAATCTCGCCCTGACTGTTACACCAGTTACTGTCTTTTATTTCACACTTTGGCTTACCATACTAATAGATGTGGCAGATGGAAAATATGTCCCTTAATTATTTTTTTTTACGGATTTTGTTTTTATTTTGAGAAAATAATTGATAATTTTTTTCGAGAACAAAAACTCCAGGTTTTTAAATGGAACGAATGCGATTGATACATTCCAAGTTTTAAAGTTTATGCCTCAGTTATTTTAGAATCGCGTCTTACTACCCGTTCGGGCTAAACATTTAGGTACTAACTACGCCAATGTAGGAATTAGGAAGTTTAAAGTCATAGGAATTGTACTCACATTTGCTTGGAGGGAAAGTGGAAAACCATTTTAGAAAAATCTCAGTACACCCGAACAATATTCTAACCTCGATCTCCCTGTCATCGGCAGTCTAGTCTACTGCGAGAGTAACGCCTTAGACCACGTGGCCAACGAAGTGGGTACGTGCCTCAGTTTAATTTTTCCTTAAAGACGTAAACACTAAACTTTAGAATATTATTTTATGTATTTCCTGGATGGACAGTAAAGAAATATAGTCCGCATCAGTGGGTACGCGGGTCTGGTTTTCTGGTGACGAGAAGGTCTAGGCTCTAAATCTGGCCAAGTTAATTGCGTTGGTATTTTCTAAAATAGTGTTACGCTCTCCCTCCATGCAAATGTGAGTACACTTTCTCTAAGCTCTACTTTCCTCCTCATTACCCCCTTAGTGTAAATATGACGTTATTACAGATGGGTAGTAAGACGTGGGGCGCAAAATAAAAGTAAGACACGTCATAGTATTAAAAACTAGTTATATTATTACTTTCTCGCACCCTTCGGGTAGAGAAACTATAGTGATCGTCAAAAAAATCGAACTTGGGATTTTGATAAAATGGAATGTTGACGTGAACCTGAAAAATTATGTTTTGCAATGCCTTCTATCTGTCTGTATATCTATCACTCTGCCTAGAGCCGCAACCATTTTAGCAATCGGGCTAAAACTTGGTACTGGATCTTGGTTTTTTATAGTCTCCTCAGAAAGAGTTTTGGAATTAGATATCTAATACAAATTAGGGGTAGTTTACTTAAAGATGACAAGAGAAAAGATCTACTCCAACGATTTTAAAAGCATTTCGTACATAGGCACTGTTTAACATCACAAACAAAATGGAAGCTCTCATTTTCCCATTAAAATGACTTTGAGGATACTTTACATGAGCGGGAATTTCCAATTTTTATCATATATCCGCAACTCTTGGAAACACAAAATATCTTATCATCACAAAGTTGTAGTACTATTAAAAATATAAACTTAAATGTGAAATATATTTTTATAAAAATTATAGTTTCTGAGACATTGGCAAATATATTTTTTTAAATTGAGGTCTGGTAAATTTATTGATGATATGTTTTTTGGGGAACAGAGATGTTACTTTTTCCTCAATATGTTTTTGTAACAGTGTATATTATTTAATTTATTCTGTTTGGTGGAATGTTCCTACAAGAATTTATATAATTTTGCTACACGTATTTTACAAGTTTTTAGTAAATATATCAATTTGTAGGCAAAGGAGCGAGAAAGTTTGTGCGGGACACCGTTCCATTTATTTTTTTAAATACAGTCAGGTGCGATTCTTTAATTTTCATCCTCATACAATTCGCTTGAATTAAATTCTTTATGTTGCACTGCTACTGAAACATAGGAATAAAATAAAAATAAATATCACTCCACCATTTTTCACACAATTCTCTGCGTCTTCCAAAGCTCTGGAGGTAGTTTTTTTAACTGGCCTTTCTCTCTTTCTTTTTTTTTCTTACTTCACTATCAATACGATCTTCCATTCACTCGAAGCTTCTTTTAAAGCTCTCTCTTCCATCTCATTGTGAAGTTTGGAACTGTCAGTGGGCGAGATTACCGTTCGTTGAAACACCATTAAAATATGACAAGATAGCGAACGAGGATTTTACTCTTGGCACTTGACAAATTGACCGGTTTTTTTTTCTTTCCCCTACACTTGCTGATAATCCTAGCACACTGCTGAACTCTATCTCTCTGCATTTACAGACTGAAGGATCCTTACAAATATCCACCTTGATGTCCATACCAATGTATCACTTTACTAACTCTCCTGAGAAAGTTCTGAGTTACAAATAGTTATAAAAATACAGTATGATTATTGAAAATCAAATAAAGAAATTTTATCTCCGCTTTATGTTTATAAACTACACGAAACAGGAATATTATTATAACTATAGCTAAACCGATTGCACTCTTTGTTTCTAAATATCTCATCAAATTGTTTTTAATGGTTAAGGAGCTGTCTTGCAATATCTAAATAGAGATTGGTTATTTCAATACGTGGCTGATACTAAATTGAAGTCGAAAGATATCAAAAGTGCTATAAACAATCTTAAGTGTTGAGCTGAATATATATAAAATAAACACCGTGGATATGTACCTCTCGTCTACCTGGTATATCAGCAAACTTACCTTACTTTATTCAACTATGGTATAGAGTATAGACTATAATACAGAGCTGCATTGTAATTCGTCAAGGTTAGACTGATCTTTCGGGGTAAACGAGGTGTACAATGTATTTTTTTTCATTTATTTGAGGTATTTAATCCAAATTTTCTGAACAGACTGATTATATCAGCACACAAGAATGTCTATGAACGAGATCGAAAGGGCCTCCCAATTTTGCCGGGAAAGGTATTTTCATATACCTTTCAGGTATCTTTTACAAGCCACAATCGATATGAAGCGGACGGCTTTACTTCCCCTCTGAAAGAAATTGTGCTACGGATTTTTATCGCTCAAGAAAAATCGGTCGACCCCGGCTGGATTTAAACCCACGAACATTGGGTCAAGACTATCGAGGTCGACCACGTACAATTAGCTTATTTCCAACGATGTTTTACGCAAATGTATGCAGTTTGCAGTTTTGTGTTCAAGGGAAAGATTGTAGGTTACCACAGTAGGTTTTGTTAGAAATAAACTTTTGGAAGATACAAACACAATTTGTTTGCATTTTCAGGATTATGGAATTTGAAAATTGGTCATTATTTGTGGATATTTAGTAAATGAGGTTGCTATAGCAAATTTTTATTCTTTATTCACCAGTGGTCCATTTCAAAATATTGTTAAATTGGCGCACCAAATACGTGCAATGTTCGGCAGCACATAATAAGTGTGTGAACGGTAGTTTTCTCTCATGAAAAGGAACAAAATACCCGAGAGATCGCAACTTTCAGACACGCATTTGACATCAGTTAAAAAGTGAAGTCACTAAAAAATTTAAAATAAATACCATTGCTACTAATAAAAAGTTCCATATTTCTGGTTAGAAAATAAAGGGTACAATTTAGATCTTAAAGTTGTATATAATTTTAATTCTCTTTTAATATTAATAATATTGTGAGGATTTTTTTTCAGATAGTGACATTTTGAGTGTTCTTAAGTTTGACCACTTTATTATTTTCAATTTTCATTGTGACCCTATGGATATAACTAATTTGACAACCCTTGTGTAGGGGGCCAGACTCAAGTTGAACTTGTCTTCCGACTATCAAAAGGTGGTAAATTGATGTCCTTAGGACCGGCTGCGCTTTCTATAGAATTAATTTAAGACACATTGCTAGTAGCCAACTAGTTTGAACGTTTTTTTTTTATAAAAACCCATCAAAACAAACCGTATCAATGGTCACGGGGACTAAATGGCATACCCATCTGGTTTGGTTTGACTGTGTTGACCGTGTATACTGAGGGTTTTTTAGTCCCTACGCACAAATTTGGATACATTTAATCAAAACTTTACCTTTATCACTCCTACATGAAAAATCAGCTCAATTTCAACGACGTTACACCCCAATTACTGTGGTCATATGAACAAGGGTAAGTTTATAAAAAACTATATCCATACTTCCATAAACAAATGTAGTCACTTGTCATTATGGTCATAACATAATCGTAATTAAAATGGTTGCATCCTAGATGGGTAGTAATACAGGATGGAAATCAAACGACGATAAAACCCCTAGTTAAGGTCACTGATCATGTTGTTTTCTTGCCACCCTAGGTTCGCAGTGTTCGCGCTGGGTTCGAGCGCCTACCCCAACTTCTGCGCGTTCGGCAAGTACGTGGACAACCTTTTGGGCGAGCTGGGCGGCGAGCGGCTGCTCAAACTCGCCCAGGGCGACGAGATGTGCGGCCAAGAGCAGGCCTTCCGCAAGTGGGCACCCGAGGTCTTTAGAGTGAGTGCCTGGTTGCCTACACACTCGGGGGGAACACACGCTCCTCAAACTTGAATCCTGAGAGGGATGAGGGCAGTCACTGATAAACATATTTTTCTACCCTCTTAAATGGGAATTTATCTATTTTTTTAAAATCAAACCCGCCTCGGTGGCGTAGTTGGCTAACGCGCCAGTCGTGTTGAGCCAGACCACCGAGGATGGGGAGAATGAGGTTCGAATCTCGGTCGGGTGAACTGGGGGTGGTTTTTTCTGAATGGTTGTCCACCCTCCCTCCACGCAAATGCGGGTTCACTTCCTCTAAATTCAACCTTCCCAATTCCTAATCCATTAGTGTAATTAGTACTTAAGCGTATAACCCGAATGGGTAGTAAGACGTGGTGCTAAATAATAATAATAAGAAGAAGAAGAATTTAAAAATCAAGAGTGTGTGCAACTTATCACGAGTTAACTGCAGCATCACCCACGTGGATTGTTTTTTAATTATTTATCCGGTAGGAATTGGATTCAGGTCCCGAACAGGTTTCCTGAGATTTGTTCAGTTTTGTTTCACGTCCTCTCTCTCTCTCTCTCTCTCTTTGCGAATGTTAAATGTAGAGTATAAATACTAAAAAACACGCTGACAAACGGATAACACTATATACGGTCGATTAAAATTAAAAGTGAGTTCCATTTCCCACCGACAGAAAGCACTGGTACGGTAGTTTGACCGAAGGAAAGAGGGGGTCACAATATTTATCTTTTCACTCCTAGTTGCCTAATGTTTGAGAGGGGAGATAAAGATAAAGAATCAGTTTAGCTTTAGTTTAGTGTTATTTTACATAAAACCTAATATGTAAATATACAAGAAAAACCAAATAATCACAATTGCCGACACTAGTCATATGCTCCCATCATTGGCCGAATGATGTAAGGCGTCACTCTCGTGTTATACTGGCCTGTTGAAGACGGAGAGATCAGTGTTAGAATCCCGATTGGGTCTACTGAGAGTGGTTTCCCACTCTCCTTACATGAAAATATGGGTACATTACCTCTAAAATGTTTCATTCTTATTCCTACCCCATTATAGTAATCATCATAATTATATGCGTATAACTTGAAGAGGTAGTAAGACGCGGTGATAATTTTTTTTTTCAAACTAGAATAATAAAATGTAAACATTACGTCCAATAAATACTGAACATTAATATGTGAGTAAAAACAATAACAATTTTTGAATAAGGAAAAAACATGCAGGACTTGTGGGGGGAAAAAAAGTAGACGTGAAGGATAATTTGAAAAATTAGGTTAAGAACAGTCAATGTAGCGCCGCCTGGCAGGACGGACAGCCAAACCTGAGACCAGAGGATTTCCTCGACGACCGCTGATGGATGATGAAGAAAGAATAAATATTTACCAGGATTGTAAAATGCTAGCGATCCTGGTGAGACGATATTAGTTATTGATTTATCGTCCACAACTATTTGAGAAACTAAACAACTTATCATTGCAAAATTGTAGGACTATTAGAAATAAAAAACTTTTATTTGACATATATTTTTATAAAAGCAACAGTTTCTGAGATATTTGCAAATATATTAATACAATTTTGTGAGCTTTAGTTGTAAACATATACTACTTAAGTCTTAACGCAATAATTCTCCAATGCCATAGAGTAATTAAATATAAGTATCTAAAAAAGTATGTTATTTTTCCTTAAATCTCTTAGGAGAAATGTTTGCATAGCAATGATCTATCTCCATTTTAGACTCAATAGTCAATATTTACATTTTTTATTGGTCAAAATGTATAAATGAATAATTAAATATCAATGCGATGACTTGAAGATCTGCAACACCTTATAAAATGTTAAAATTTTAACCAGAAATCGAAATTTTAATACGAAGTGTTGACCCTTGTGGAAGACATTAAACTGTTTGAAATGCTCTTAGGTGGACAAAGATGCGCCTCTTTTCTCATTGATTATATATCATTGTATATTATTTTATGCGTGTTCTTATGTGGAGTGGTGATGATACAATGTACATTATTCCGTTCAGAAATCTTACGAGTTTATAGAAAGAGAGAGAAAGTCTGTGCGGTGCGCCATACCATTTATTTTCATGTGAATATTAATTTGTAACGTACAAAACAGCTCAGAATGGTAGTAATTGAACATGAGTATTTTAGTTGTCGATATTTTTTTTGACCAAGCTTCGAAGCCAGAATTTTTTTCGAATCAAAGTCGAAGCTGATGGTTGTTTCGAAGCCAAGTCAAAGTTTTGTAGTTTCGCACATCCCCTAACAGTAATATTTGCCTCCAAAAACCATAATACAAAAGTTTTTTTAGAATTTTAAGAGATGGGTGAGGGAGACGTTGGACCTAGTCGCCGGTGACGGAGAAGTTGGGGTTTCAAATCCCGAGTGAGTGTACTAAAGGGGTTTTAGGGGCATTACCTCATGCTCTCTCCGCATTGGTGAGAATTTATTTCCTTTATAATACCCTTCTAATATTTATTGTTTGGATTTATTTAGTTAATAAGTTCAAAACCATGGCTATTTACGATTTAATCTAAGGGATAAAGATGATGACTTTTTTGGATGAAGCACACTAGCATTAACGTGGAGAAAGGATAATATATATATATTAATAAACCTCGTATTTAAAACTTCCCCTTGAGATTCGAACCTCAACCTCACCGTTACAGGCAATCAAGTATATTGCGAGTCAAATGCCTTAGTTTTAGAGATGGATTAAATAACCAAGCTATTATAGCATTAAATACATCTATAGCCGTATAGTATAAGCTAGATTAAAAAAATGACACCTGGACACGGGAATATAACCCTGGACGTTTGGCTTAGTACGCCAATGCTCTTACCGCTGAGATACCCAGGATGCATCCCGTTTAGTTTTAGTTTAGTTTCACATGCTTGGAGTCCCATAGATTAATTTTATCGATCATCCTTGTATCCGAATGGTGTATTTATTAAACCATGGGCGTGGTTTCTCCAGGTGGCCTGTGAGACGTTCTGCCTGGACGACGACGACACCTTCCTGGAGGCTACCATAGCCCTCAAGTCTCCCACTCTGTCAGCTTCCACCGTGCGCTTCATGGAGACCAAAGCAGAACCTATTGACGCAGGTATCATAAGCTTCATGACATTTTTAATACCTACCTACACATTCGTAAAAAATAAATAAAAATAATCTTCACGTGTGTATTTCTTTCCTCAGCCTTGTCAAAATGTCACAACAAGAAAGTGTCTACGTGTAATGTGGCCGGGGCTTTCAACCTTCATGGAGACAATGCCAGGTCAGTTCTACCTCACCAATATAGGCCTGCTCTTGGTCGCAATATAAACCAAGATTCAGAGCGATTCTGGTAGGAAGGACCTTTAAGAAAATACAAACGTATAAAAACATGTAACCATTTTATTAGTTGTCACCTCCCCCCTTGTGGGCCCTAAGCTGTCAGGATGGGTTGCGGCCAAGGATGGAGACGGTGACGGGATATATGTGTGTGTGTGTTCGTAATTTATAGATGGCTTTGGTTTTTAGGGTTTATTGTAGACTACTACTTTGCACTACTACAAAATATTATGTTATTAATAAGTTACTAAAAAGGTATAAAAGACTTTACTTAGGAGCTTGTAACAGAACGAAATATAATAAGGAATGCTTAACCAAGGGCCTGAATGACACTCTAGGTGATCCTACATGGATAAGAACCCCAGTACCCTGGGCACTATGGTAGCCCTCCAGCACACGTGCTCGATGATCCGGCGTCCTAACCCGCGAAGCCCTTAAAAATGATCAGAGTGACCCCTTAGAATCGTTGTTAAATTATCCGCCCTGTTAATTCGAAAAATAGTATTATATATACTTCAATTTGGCCTGATTGCCAAGCGGAATGCTGACAAGCTGTTCTGGGCTGTCAGCACTCATGTCCTATCGTTTACTCACTCATCACAACACCTTGCTATAATCGTTCTGTCATCTGCAAGTCACAACATTACAATGTTAAAATAAACAAACACCTCGATTTATGTCATGGAGATTACGTAGTGTTAGTTTAAAGGTATTGATAGTATCTATCTAAAATGATAGCTGCAGGTCACATGACTTGACGTATGAATAAATAACAATTGTTTTAGTGACTTTTGTAACTGTTAAAATAAAATCACTCGCTTCAGTGGTCGAATGGTCTAATGCAGGAGTCAACAAATGTTGGGTCCTGACTCCTGATAGACTCATACATTTATCAAAAGTCCGCACTCACCCATCGTTTCTCTACTATACCTTTTTTGTTTATACATCTTATATTTATTCCTTAAATTCAACATTATATTATTTTGTTAGTTTGGTCACTTAAAACTTATTTAAAATCACCTACTTGATATATTTGCGAGTTTATAAGACATAAAGATCGACTTTTAAGGATTATGTTGTTTTCTTCCACGATCTACCAAAAATTGCCCCGAGATTCACCGGTCGATCGCGATTGACCAGTCGATGACCACTAGTCTAAGGCGTCATTCTGGAAATAAACTGGACTGCCGATGATGGGGAAATTAGGTTTTGAATCCTGGTTGGGTGTACTGAATAGGCTTTGTCCTAAATTATTTTAAACTTTCCCTTCACGCGAGTTCGGGTACACTTCCTTTAAATTAACCTTCCTCATACCTAACACATTAGCGTAATTAGCACATATACGTATAACCCCAATGGGTAGTAAGCCGCAGTGCTAAAAAAATACTTTCCTATCTTGAATGTCTGTGGCATTGATTAGAGCAGTCCACAACAGTTTGTGGGCTCGTATCTGTGACTTGGTGGTCAGAGGGGTCGAATATGGTTCGATTCCAAGTATTTTTGTCAATTATAGTTACTAAGTTATTCCCAGGGCCCAGATGTTGATGGCATCATCTTATTTTTAATGTTCATCACATTAGAATGCTTGTCCGACACCTTAGCTCAGTCGGTAGCCTGTCTGTCTACTGATCTAAGGGTCCCGGCTTTGATTCCCGACATGACCGGAAAATTTATTATTGGGTAAATGTGGGCTTACCTTTTCACAGTGATGAATTAACAGCTGGGGACTGGATGTCTGTCCTAGCCTTAAGTTAGATTATAAGGCAAATGAAGCTATGACAGACCTAGCAAGCCGGTAGTAGAAAATATATGGCTTGAATAAAAAAAAACTGACCCAGACCACAGGCTGGAAACAGTAGGGGATGTAGGCCTAAAGTAAAACATACAATGCTCATAAATATATAAACTCTGTTCATTACCCCCTTGTTGCAGATATGTATATTTCATAGGTCAATTTTTGGTCCTTTTTTTGTCATTTTGGAATTTTATGTAATATTTTCTTAGCTTGCCTCCTTTTAGAGGCATCTTTAGGAATTTTTGAGTAATTTCAAGGCATTCATGTTAAATTAGTATTTTTAAAATACTATCAATATTTTATAAATATAACATAATTTTTTTTCTTCAACACACACAGTTCAACTCAAAGATAATTTAGGCCACGAACTTTGTATCCTATTTGCTCGATTAGTTGTAAAATACACATTCCTGGTGAGAGACTGCAACTAAGGCGGAGAGGGTTGCGTTGGGAAGGGGTAGCTATAACTTCTGAAGCAGATATTTGTGAATCAATGTTATATTTAGTAGAATAGTTGTTATAGGCTTTTCATTGCTAATGGAATTTTTAGTTAACATTTGTAAATCCTGTGTTTTATTTATTCGAATGCATTTACTATGACTCTTTGTTAATAATTTTAGGTAATTATTTTGAAAATTTAAAGTAATTTTTTAGAATTTTCAAGCTATTTTATAGGTCAATTTTTGACCTTCTTTAGGTCAAAATAATCTGGACTCTCCCCACTTATTACAATATTGTAAGAAGCTTCTATCCTTAAATCATATTTCCTTTTATGTGTCCTGTAGCCGTGCCACTATGTTGATCCACATCAGCACAGAACTCCCGTATCTCCCTGGGGATCACGTGGGGGTGTTCGCCTCAAACAGGCCAGAGATGGTAGAGGGAATCCTCGCCAGACTTCAATCCCCAGGGGATTTGAACGTGCCCGTCGAGCTGCAGATCATGAAGGAGACACACACTTCCAATGGTAAGGGGCGATGACATTTACGTCATTGAATTATTAACCTTGAAATATACAGCACGGCTTTCTTAAAAGTCACACAACGTCACCACGTCATGTAGGGTGAAAGGGGACGCGAGAAAAGGTAAGTGTTTCTGCAGTTCTTATATTATAGCTTTTTTTTGGGGTCAAAGGAAATCCAATATTTCTCCAGTAGAAACATAGAGTTTAAATATTTTCACATGGTTATATCAATAGTTGGTGGTGACCTGGTGGTCTAGGGGTAAGGTGTCAGACTTCTGTGCTGAGGGTCCGGGGTTCAATCCTCAGTCCCGGCTCAGATTTATCTGATTGCCAAACCCTTCCTTCACCTCTGACAAGATGTGTATTAATCATAACTTGTGAATGTGAGGAATGCTGGATTTGAACGTGCCCGTCGAGCTGCAGATCATGAAGGAGACACACACTTCCAATGGTAAGGGGCGATGACATTTACGTCGTTGAATTATTAACCTTGAAATATACAGCACGGCTTTCTTAAAAGTCACACAACGTCACCACGTAATGTAGGTTGGAAGGGAACGCGAGAAAAGGTAAGTGTTTCTTCAGTTCTTATATTATAACTTTTTTTGGGTCAAAGGAAATCCAATATTTCTCCAGTAGAAACATAGAGTTTAAATATTTTCACATGGTTATATCAATAGTTGGTGAATATCTGTCAAAGGTGTTCTGGAATTTAAAGATAACTTTTCCCCCCTTCATTTAGAAAGTTTTTTATCTAATGCGATTATTCATAAAAAAAATATTCAAAAACTGTTGATATCACCAGGTGAAGAAAATTAGACTCTATGTTTCTACTGGAACAATATTTTATTAATTTTGTCAAAAAAGAAAAGTTTTGCTACAAGAACTGCATGTGAGGAATGCCAGGCCTCTACCGTGGTTCGGATTCCACGTTAAACTGTAGGTCCTCCATTTAATCTCACAATCACCCTATCATTGCACATTAGCGTAAGTGCGTATAACTCGAACGGTTAGAAAGACGTGGTGCTAATAATAATAATAATAATAGTTGGTGAATATCTGTCAAGGGTGTCCTGGAATTTAAAGATTACTTTTCCCCCCTTCGTTTAGAAAGTTTTTTATCTAATGCGACTATGCTCATAAACAAATATTCAAAAACTGTTGATATCACCAGGTGAATAAAATTAGACTCTATGTTTCTACTGGAACAATATTTTATTAATTTTGTCAAAAAAGAAAAGTTTTGCTACAAGAACTGCAAAAACCCTGACATTTTCTCGATTCCCCTACCACAGTGTGATGGTGACGTTTTGTGGCACTTCAAAACCATATTAAAAATGTATCTCTAAACTGTACCATGACCACTATCTATCCCGAGTTTTTATGTCCACTACTGAAGATAGTCAGGGCTTTATTTTTACAGGGGTAGTGAAAACCTGGGAGCCACATGAGCGTTTGCCCGCTTGCTCCCTCAGAACTTTGTTCACCAAGTTCTTGGACATCACCACCCCTCCCGACCCTAACCTGCTGCAGCACTTTTCCTCCGTGGCCACCGACCCTGAAGAGCAACAGCGGCTTCGCCTGTTAGCCACGGCAAGTTTGTAATGTAACTTTGTATTGAGAGAACATAACATTCCAGGAGGTATCTAGTTAAATAGTGATGTCAAGATCATTTTGACCCTGATAGATAGAAGTATCTTACATCATTGGTGGTGAAACATTATTTGTGTAAGGGGGAGGGGATTAGTGGCAAAGGAAATTTTTGAGTGGTTTGTTTCCTTAATTCAAATATGGGCCACCCTCCCTCCCCGATCCAGAAAATATTTGAAAGATGTATCTATAAGCTACTTTTAATAGGCCTCTTCCTGTAAATTTTTGAAAATTGTATCTCCTTGGAAGCTATTTAAAGTGGTCATCTGGATTTTTTTTTATATAATTTGATGCTTTTATAAGCAATTTGGAGTTGTACTCAACTAGATTTTCTTTGAAAACTAGTTATTTATAAAAACCAGTTGAAGTAGTCCTCCCCCAGAAAATTTTGAAACTTGGATGCATCTAGAAACTATTTGGAATGGACCTCGCTCAGACTTTTTTTTTTTAAATTAGATCCCTCTAAACTTTTAAGTCTAAAAGTGATTTAGAATGGTCCTTTATGGGATAATTTTTTAAAGAAATTGGATACCTCCAGAAACTATTTGGAATTGGTTTTTAATCCTATCAAATTCGATAGTATCAGAAGGTAATGAAATAATCTAGATTTTCTTTTAAAACTAGTTACTTCTAAAAACCAGTTGAAGTAGTCCTCCCCCAGAAAATTTTGAAACTTGGATGCATCTAGAAACTATTTAGAATGGACCTCGCTCAGACTTTTTTTTGAAAATTAAATCCCTCTAAACTTTTAAGTCTAAAAGTGATTTAGAATGGTCCTTTATGGGATTTTTTTTAAAGAAATTGGATACCTCCAGAAACTATTTGGAATTGGTTTTTAATCCTATCAAATTCGATAGTTTCAGAAGGTAATGAAATAAATATAGAAGGGGGCAAATTTGTTCAGTTGGAAGAGGAAGGGAGAGACAAATTATTCCCATGGGAGAATAATGTCTATGCTGTTGCCCTTCTTTTCCGTTACCACTGGTTTTTTAGTCTTTATTCTCACAGCGGTTCATGGTCATCATTACAAACGTAACACCTCCAACGATCACGACCATGAACTAACCCTACTGAAGTATAACTGTGCAGAAGTTGCCTGTTTCAGGAGCCCGCGGCGTTCGAGGACTGGCGCCACTGGCGGTTCCCACACCTGCTGGAAGTGTTGGAGGAATTCCCTTCTGTGCGGCCCTCTGCGGCGCTATTAGCGGCTCAACTGTCCCCTCTACAACCACGCTTCTACAGCATATCCTCGTCACCCATGGTGCACCCCGGCCAGATCCACATCACTGTCGCAGTCGTCACCTACAGGACTCAGGGTGAGATTTCAACTAACGTCCTGATAAACACACCATTCAGTGAATTCGAAGTAGGCCTTTACGGATTGAAAAAAAAAAGTGCACTCTCTAAAAATACAAATTATTAAAAAAATTGTACATAAGAACCTAATCATTATCATCATAATAATAATAATGCACAGTTTGCCTGTCTGAGCATAAGCCTCTCCATTTACTCTTGTCCTCCCACCACCTTTCTTCCTCCACGCCGGCCTAATTCACTCCTTTCCTCTCCACACTTCCTTCAGCCACCTGTCCCTGGGTCTTCCTCTTGGCCTCCTTCCCACCACCTCCATTTCAAGCATCCTCCTTGAAATCTTCTCCTCTTCCATCCTTTTCACATGTCCATACCACCTCAATCTCTCCTTTTCTATCCTATCCTCTCTCTCACCATTTCATTCCTCATACATAAGAACCTAATAACCACCAAATACGATTAATTAACAAATTACAGCCTGGACATGGTAATCGAACTCGGAATCTTTCACTTTTCTATCCAATGATCTAATTTTGATTCATCCTGGCGGCTCCTCTTTAGTCCAGAGCCACTCTACACTAGTTGTAATTATATATATTTTTAGCACCACGTCTTACTGCCCATTCGGATATGTACAAATTACGCTAATGTGTTAGGGATGAGGAAGGCTTAATTTAGAGGAAGTGTACCCGCATTTGTGTGGAAGAAGTGTGGAAAAAAATTTAGGGAAACCACCTCCAATGCACCCGACCGGGATTTGAACCCGTATATCCCCGTCATCATCAGTTTAGGTATATTCCGTGTGTGACGCCTTAGACCAGGCGTTTCAAACTCGCGGCCCTTTTGATTAACAAACATGCAATGTGACCCCATTCTTCTTTTCATGTACGTTGAGGGAACACAGCATTTGGGAATTTTTAATAACTAATCGAAATCTGGTGTGAGAGGTTGGTGTACCAAATTTGTACTTTTTCTTTTATAGGGATTAATTCTTTAAACAAATTTAAATTTGCACACTCAGTATGTGTAAAGTTTTGAAACATATATTTAAGTTTATGGTTGTTTTCTAACATGAACGTGAACAAAACACACACAAAAAAGTCATGAATGACGTCCACAGATAATTTTGTCAACAAATTATGAAAGTGAATTAGGAACAAGATTTAAAGACAGATATTTACATTTTCATTGATAAAGTAGATAAATAGGATTATTTGTTTATTTTGTTAATTTTTGATGAAGTTAAGGCTAGTTTGCCTTGTCTTACACTTAACCAAAACATAAACGAGTTTATAGTTACAATAGTAGCCTACATATAATTACCTAAATTTTAAAATATGTAATAGATTATCTCCATTCATTCCTTCATTCATACAATAATTCCAACATTTGTATGTAAACAATTTTATTTTTGTTATGTTTACAAAAGCATGAAACACAAAATAAGCCTAGTTAGTCTTATTATTTTATATAGGAGGCTTTCTTTTTGTGTATTAATGCGACACAGAATTGGAAATGTTTTTAATTATTATAATGTCAATATGTTTTATTTTTTAAATGTGGGCCCTTCAGTATTTTCCTTTTTCAATGAGGTCCTTTTGATCAATCGAATTTTACACCCCTGCCTAGACCATGTGGCCACTGAATCAGAATAGATGTTGTATTGATTCTAATAGTGGTAAGTGGTATACTGGCGGTAGTTTTCTCTAAATGGTTTTCCGCTTTCCCTTCACGAAAATGCGAGTACTCTTCCTCTAAATCTAACATTCCTCATCCCCAACACTTTAGCGTAATTTGTACATATGTGTATAAACAGAATGAGTAGTAAGACAAGTTTCTAACAAAAATAAATACAATTAGTGAAAAATGGCTCTGGAATATTAGATGAACCTGGATGACTCAGTGGTATTGGCCCGGAAAGTTATAGTTCCTGAGTGCTATTATCGTGTCCAAGTTGTAATTATACTGGATTGAACTTGATTAAACAAATAAATAGCCTATTTCAAGTAGTCAGCCTATTTGTTTACGATAATTTTGATGAAAATAAGTATATTGAGCGTAAGAATGATTTTTTTCTTGCACAGCTACATAGTTCATAATTCTAGATTCTGTTAAAATAGGTTTCTGAATAATTAGTGTTTGTATCTTTTGTACATAATTGACCAAAATTAACTGAATTAACTAGCCATTTTGTGTTGAAAAAACCATTAAAATATAAATGAGTGTAATACAATTTTTTTTAAACAGATGGTGAAGGACCTATCCACTATGGCGTGTGCTCCAATTACTTGCGGAACATAAATGAAAATGAAGATATTCACGTGTTCGTCAGAAGGTGAATTAAACTTCCAATTTAAAACAGTCAAATGGTTTAGCTTTGATAACTTCTTGAACCGATCTTGTATTATATTAATCTTTTAGATTATCAAATATTTCTTTAATTATTCCCTTTCACATTCTACTGTTTTTTCGTTGTTTCTTACTCTCAATCAACCATGACCTATCGATTGTGTTAGCTTTCTTGTTTAATTTATTTCATTAGTTTTAAGGCTTTATTTGTTTGTATGACGCCAATGGGCGATTTTGTGTCGACACTTCTTTGGACCCAAATTATGATCACACAAACATATGTCCTTAAAAATGCCTTAATATGGCTTTTAAAAATATAGTTTAAAGATACATTTTAACTTAGATATCAAATTACTATTTATTTATGCATTGCAATAGCTTCTACTCATTATTTTTTATTATTTTTAAATTATGGCGTATTTATTTCAACTGAAATGTATTTTGTTTTAATTTTTTTCTCAGAATATCCACTATATGCCCTAAATATGGTTTAAATAAATGTTCTAAACGTGCAATTATATGCAAAATAAAATATAAACTTTTTTAATCAAGGCAATTCAAAACATGTTTATATTCTGTTCATTAATAAAACGAATTCTATAATACACATATGGCATGTCATTATACTCCGAACCTTGCTAATAATCTCTTGTATGATGGTCACTTGTCAGCGCGTCGAGCTTCCACCTGCCCAACGACATGACTCGTCCCATCATCATGGTCGGCCCAGGGACGGGGATTGCGCCCTTCAGGGCCTTCTGGCAACACCGCAAGTACCAGAGGGACAACCTTCTGAAAGGTACTATCAGTTTTGTCTACAGCCCTCCCGTCTGACCGGATGGGTTCTATTTATATGTTCATTACTAGCTGTTTGGAAGCGTTACTAAAAACTTACACCATAACCCACTACGGTGGTCGAGTGGTCTTAGGGGTTATTCTCGCAATAGACTGGACTACCGATGATGGGTACATCGGGGCTGTAATCCCTGTCGGCTGTACTGAGAGTGTTTGCTTGCCTAAATGGTTCTCTACTCTTTCTTCACGCAAATGAGGGCACTCAATTTGTCAGTGTTAAGCAGAGCTTGTTTAACTGTACCTGTGAATAATTGTTGTCACCCAATAGAACAATCCTTAACCAGCTATCAACAAACATACATGCACATAGTTGTGTGTAGAGCAGAGCTTATTAGTGATTGGTAAAATGGGGACTGAGTGGGGTAGAACAATTCACGGCACAGTTAACAAGGTCTGCTTACCCTGGCAACACTCCACGATACGACACTGCTAGCACTGCTTTCCCCTTTCTCTCCACAAGGCCAATAAGTCTGTTCAACAGTTAAAACCACCAAACCTTTAAACTAAATAATATTATCACACTACACCCAAAATCATTGTTGAAGGAACTGTAAGTCTTAAGGAGAAAAGCTTTATCATTGCTTTCTCTCAGTTAACTGTTGCCAAATCATCTCGCTCTCAGATAGATGTTGAGAGGTGGTGTACTGGGATAAGAAGGAGCTACTAGCAACCTCAACTAACCAGTGTTACGAAACTTGTCTAATATTCGAGGGAAGATTGACCACATAAAAACGAGATAATGGCAACGCCGTTTCCCAATGGTAACCATGTAGTTCCCTCAGCAATGATATCCAATGTAACACAGCTCTTGGAACCATAGCTCGCATAAAATATACCAATCTTTTAAATTCAATCGTGTCAATGTTGTTTATTCCCCCCGCAGCTGGCCAAACCATCGGTAAGGCGTGGCTGTTCTTCGGCTGCCGTCAGAGAAGCCTAGACTTGTACCGGAAGGAGAAGCAGGACATGCTTGAGGACAAAGTCCTGGATAGAGTTTTCCTCGCACTTTCCAGGGAACCTACCATTCCTAAGGTAAACTACTTGTTAAACGTACAGAAATGGGGGAGGGCCGTTCAGATCTAAATACCAGCTGACCGTTGTATATTGGGTGGCACCCCCATCCATGATTGTGACTCGAGTGGTCAGAGTAGTTGACCTCAAGTCTAGATGACACTGGTTCAATTCCAGGAGACGTTGATGAAAGTATTGTAGGATTCTTTCAGGAAGGCCCGTATCTGACAGTTATAGACGTTACTAAAATTACTTTTATATATCTATATGTCAGGTCGTGCTATACACAGATGTCACTTTTGATAGATAGTATCAATAAGTTATATAATAATAATATTGTAAATAATTATAAATATTGACAGCAAAAAATAGGTATTTTCTATTAGGTGATCCAAATGTCAATTTGTGAGAGAATAAAGGTTTAGGTGTGCTATATTAGGTTAGGCTGGTTTGTAAATCATGTGTTAGTGCATATTTTAATGCATATATAAGGTGTGTATCCCATTTAAAAATTAAATAGCCTAGTAAATTAACTAGTTAAATTTTATTATACGTTACTATTCTTTAAGAATTACCTCAATTATGAGAATTGCACGCCCTTTAATAAAATACCTTTCTGGCCTCTACTTCCAGTAGTGAATCATAAACAATCAGCAACACATTTTAAAGACGTAGGAGAGGAGTTATTAATTATTCTCCTAGCCCTGAAGAGTACTCGAAATTCTAGGATTAAAAAATATTTATTTATTTATTTATTTAGCACCGCGTCTTACTACCCGTTCGGGTTATACGCTTAAGTACTAATTACACTAATGGTTACACTAATGGATTAGGAATTGGGAAGGTTGAATTTAGAGGAAGTGAACCCGTATTTGCGTGGAGGGAGAGTGGAAAACCGTTTAGGAAAAACCACCCCCAGTTCACCCAACCGAGATTCTCACCTCGATCTCCTCGATCCTTGGTGGTCTGGCTCAACACGACTGGCGCGTTAGCCAACTACGCCACCGAGGCGGGTATTAAAAAATAAATCATTTAAATAATATTATAATAATAATTATTATTATTACTATACTATTTATTTTATTTTATTTTAAACATACATTTAGGACGAACCTAACAACCAGCTACTTTATCATTAATTTACCAGTCAACAACGTTGCCTGCTTGGAAATTCCGAGGCTATTTTGCGAAGCGAGCTGCATCTTAACCTGACGCACCCAAGCAGTCTTACCATTATCACAATTAGTCGCCAATGTACGATATAGGGAAGAAAATTAGCAGTTCACCCTGTGAGGCCTCTTGTTTATCTACCGATAACACTTGCCCTCTTCCTCTAACGAGTTTACACACTCACTCTACTAATAGCTCCTTGAAAACGTTGACTTGCTTTGTAAAATTACGTTTTTATTTTTTTCTATTCTATATAGACTTATGCTACAAAGGACTTTTTTAATCTACATCCTGGCAGGAAGACTCCTACAGGCTAGTTTCGTGACTGTGCCAAATAGGCTAAATTAGAGATGATTTAAAAATGTTTACAAAAAACTACTTCAATATAAAAATAATAATTTTATGACATAGGATTATTTCTAGAATTATTTAAGAATTAATGGTTTTCATTTCAACGTTATATTATTGAAACTCGCCGAATAAAACTTAAATTCATTAATTGGTAAATTCTATCTTGACTTGTCATGACGTCCCATGTAGGCAACGTCCTTAACTGAATGTGAATTCAAATTGAAACAAAATAAAAACTAAATGGCGGTGTTGGCGGTAGATGGTGGGAGGACAGGGAAGGAGGGGAAAATATTAATTTAGGTACGTTAACCGCTTACTCTTATCATGTTTTCTAAGACTCTGATACGAATTTTAGATTTGAGATTTACAGCCTAAGGAAAAGTGTATACGACCCAGCTCTAATTATTATCTCCTTGTTTCAGACATATGTGCAAGATTTGATAAGGAAGGAGGCGGCCACCGTGTACCAGAAGATCGTCGTAGAGAACGGTCACTTCTACGTGTGCGGTGACTGCACCATGGCCGAACACGTCTTGCAGATGCTCAAACAAATCATACAGGAGCACGGCAGGATGACAGATAAAGACGTTGAGAACTATATGCTGAAATTTAGGGTAAGCTCTTTATATGGCTTGGGGACGTTTAATTTCTGCCATTCGTTCTAGTGATAGTACGTAAATTTGACACTTCAACTCTGTCGGTAGCGTATTTGCCTACTTAGTTAAGGATTCCAGCTTCGATTCCCGGTATGGCCGAAAAATGTGTCATTAATGAAATTGGGGTTTCTCCTTTTGCAGTGATGAATTAATTACCTTGGGGCAGAAGTGTTATCTCTGTTTTAGAATTAAGTTAGTTTATGAATCCTGTTTTGATATGATCAGTCAGTTCAGAAAATACACGTTAAATGACTAAAGTAAAAATAGTATGAATTATCAACGGATCAAATTATTTAACCTAAGAAAATGGGATTAGAAAAATAATCAAATCGAAGAAATTAAGCCATGAGTGAGGAAATGGGGGGGGGGGGAGGAACACCCATAGGATTTTATCAGTTCATAAGATCAGTATAATATGAAGTAAATTATAATAATATGTTTCTAAAATTGCGAATTGAAAATAATATTGATTTAAAAGAATCTATATATCTGAGCTGATTATTCAAGCAGGGCCTGTGAGTCGTTTACAAGTCAAGCAAGGCTCGACAAGATTTCACCAACAATTTTTTTTTACCGTTCAGTGTCGATTTCTTTTTTAAAGACGACAACAAACACACACTCGTTCATTACATAATTAACTCTGGGGTTGGTCAAATAGACGGAGAGAAGGAGGGAACTATATACTGGTTGTTTCAAACATTGCTTGCTTCGGTAACAACTCAAGGACCGCCCATGTAATTAAAATTGACCCGTCACTATGGATTAGTAGTCAAAGTGGTAGACTACAAGTCATTGAATCTATTTCGAGAGGTTGCTATGAATATAATTACTGTTTGTACATGTGATCACCATGACCTCTAATTAGTAAATATATATACATATACAACTTTGCTTCAGACGCATCAAATTTACAGGGTTATTCAGTTGCCCGGGTAAAAATAAACTATACACATTTTAGGGGGTGATAAGACAAGTATTTATAAGCATTTATCTTGGGATCGGTGGCATCAAATGGCGACGCTACGAGACGTCAGAGTTGGTGAACCTGGGGGGTAGGCAACACATGTGGCACGCCATGAAAACCAACACAGGCATCCCTCCCCTGACATGCACGATGGTGCCAGCATAGCAGAGCGGGCATTGCTGTTGGCTGTCAACATGAAGGGACCATAGACGTCGCCTGATTGATGAGTTGCCTACCTTCCAGCTGCATACAGCGCCAACTTTGACGTCCCGTAGCGCTGCCATTTGGATCCGTCGACCCCAGGTTCAATGAGTGGAAATACTTGTCTTAACACCCCTAAAACCCGTATAGTTTTAAATTTTTACCTGGAGAATTGAATAAGCCTGTATATTGATGTCCGTGACGTCATTCGAAGAGAGTGTGTTTCAGGTTGCAGTTGCGTTCTGTAGATTCAATAAATATATAACGTTTGCTCTTTTAAAACGCAATAACTAACTACTAGTATAATACTCTAGCTCCTTGGTTGTATGTCCTGATCCTTTCTCCATCCCAGGACGAGAACCGTTACCATGAGGACATTTTCGGCATCACCCTGCGCACCGCCGAGGTGCACAACCGCTCCAGAGAGTCCGCGAGGATCAAGATGGCGTCCCATCCATAAGGCACGTTCTCCCAGGACATGTTCCGACGTGCCTGGGCCAGGACCTCCATAGATATTGCGCGGTTCACGTTCGACCTGCCTGGGAACCTTCAAGCGAGGCGCAGCTTCTGCTATACTCAGTGAACTCCTTTTTTTTGTCAGAGGCTTTGGTTGAATAGATCGACATCCCTGCGGTAGTTGGATATTTGGGGGGAGGGGGAGGTTGAGAGGCATATCCAGAGCTTTAAGGAAACCACTGCTAAGAATGTTTACATCGTGCACGCTGGTTCTCTCTATCTCTCCGTGACGGCGCCACTGCACAGGGGTCTCTTTATTAACATTTATCAGGCAGGTAAAACATTTCAACAGATCTGAGTATATTGCTCCACAACACCACGAGTGAAAGCTAGTATAAAAGTTTCATTCTATGTTCCTATTTAATATAAAACTGTATTTCCTCAGAATTAAGGTATCAAATATCCAGACTTTTTTTTTTCAAATAAAAAAAATATCAATTTTCAAACAATTCTATAGTTAAAATAGTTGATATTATCCTTAAGAGCACACAAATTGGTTTGTATTCATTCAACAATAGAGCTAACTTTTAAAATTAAAAACTCTCACTTATGTACTTAACGGGATGGCCTTTTTTGACAGAACAAAACCAGCAAGGTAAAAAAAAAAGTCTTTAACCTGTCGTATCACTAAATTGAAAAATTACAGTGAAACATGGTATTTTAAGCGGGTTTAGTGCCCTTATTACTTAACTATTCGGGTTCGTCCTATGCCTGTACTTAGATTTATAGTGTAATCCAGGGCCATAGCCAGGTATTTTTGGGAGTACTAGGGGGAAGAGGGGATCCCCTAGTTGGAAATGGCAAGACATTTTTTAAAACATTGAATATATCTTGAAGCAATCATTTAAAGTGTTTTATATTACATATTTTTGGTTGTAGGTGTTAATGATAGACTAGAAGAAGACGCCAATAAGATACTAACCTAAGCATTGAGGAGAAAGGAAAAAAATAGTAATACAACTTTTGGGATGGGATTGAAGCCCCTAACATTCCTCTTCCCCTTCGTACGGTGCTGGTGTGACCATTTTTAAATCAGACATAATTGGAATTAGTTGTCATGAATTAAAATCGACATTTTTAGGGCTTCGTTTGAATAGCCTCAAAGAACACCAAAATATTCCACTTGTTTAACACAGACATTATTTTAATAGCAGTTATTATTGACTTATTTGAATGTTCTATGTACGATCTTACTATGATAGCATAAAGAAAAGTATACCATTGTATCATTTCCCTATGCCGATAGTTAAGAATAATTATATTGTATTAAATTACTGTTTTACTGACAGTAATTGGGTTCATTGATAATTAATCTTATGGAGGTTACTTGCTTGAGTGAAAAGCTTTTTTCAATTATGGCTTCCGTTTAATCTCTCTTGTATTTTTATTGAGACGAATCCAACCCTAAAACTAATCTTAAATTTACGGTTTTGAACATAGCCCAGCAATGAGTATGCTACAAGTTATAACCTGTCTAAATACTCCGTATCCGTTATTTCCATAGCCCGTAAGAAGAAACAGATTTCTCTGTCAACAGAACTCAGATCCATAAGTTCCGTAATTCGTAATCCATAGCATTCCGTAGAAGTTGGACCATATTTAACTTTCTTAAGGTGGGAATGTAGGAAACATGAGTTAAGAGCAAAAAAAATTTTTGTAGTTTTTATAGCAAGATATTTTTTGATCAAAAGAAACCAAATCAATATCCAATAGATGTATGGAGTTTAATTTTCTTCACATGGCTCAACAGTTCTTGAATATCTGTCATGGGTGTCCTTAAATTTAATGATAACTTTTTCTCGTCACCTAAAAAGTTTCTCATCTAGTTCCGCTATGCTCATGACAGATATTCAACAAATTACTGTTGATATCACTATGTGGAAGAAATTAAACTCTATGTTTTTATTGGAGAAATATTTTATTTATTTTAGTCAAAAAAATTGTTTTTATAAAAACTGCAAAAACATTGGCCATAGCTTGGATTCCCTGCACTACCACCTTAAACACTGTTTTTACGGATGGCTACTGAGAACAAATCACAGGTGTACAAATAAAGTAACGTTGATATAAGTATCGAAATGAAAGCACCAACTGGTGATAGTCAAGGAAACTGTCACATTTTCATTTATCTACCTTTAATAGCAATTCCTAGAAAACTTCAATAGCTTAAGGCTATCGTTATTTAACTTTAAAAACTCACACACAAAAAATTATTAAAATTTTGTTTGTGTTCATCGACCAATTTGATTGTACAAAGCATTATATTTTCACATTGGTAGACACGATGTGACGTAATTAAGGGCACAGTGTGTGCACAGAATTAAAAATTATACGGACTTAATTAGTATATGGATACAGAGGTCAAGGAGTAGGTAGAAGAGGCTTAACTATTTATAAAGTTATTTCAGTAGCATTCCGACATAGAGTGAAGGAAAACAAAACTAAATACGGTAGTGTGAAGAGTCGACAAAACTCTAATGTACGGTAAGCTTTGAAATTTGATTGTGTTACTTTTAAGTAAACATACAAAAGTCAGTTTTTAAACATTATTGGCCTTAATATATTTTTTAAATTCCTTTTTACAAAAATAGTATAACTGTATTAAGAGTTGATCTGGTTTTTAGGACGTCCACCTACTGCAGATCCTTAAGGTTAATATCTAGGGAACGCGAAAAAGTCCAGTGTTTTTGCAGTTTTATAGTAGAACTTTTTTTGACCAAAATAAATCACATATTGCTCCAGTGGAAACATAAAGTTTAATTTTCTTCACATGGTGATTTCAACAGTTATTGAATATCTTTCATGATTATAACGGCATTAGATGAGAAACTTTTTAAATGAAAAAAAAACAAAAAAAACATTAAATTTTAGGACACCGTTGAAAGATATTTAACAACTGCTGCTATCATCATGTTAAGAAAATTAAACTCTACGTTTGTACTGGAGCTCTATTTTAATTATTTTGGCAAAAAAATATTTTTTGCTATAAAAACTGCAAAAATACTGAACACTTATCGCGTTCCCAACATCTCCACCTTAAGACTTTTAAGAGTAATTTAAGATGTTGGTATCTTTGAAAATGTAATGGAATCCGGTGTCACTGCTTCAATTAAACGATGAAATTTGAGAAATATTACACTAACGGTCGTAGCATTTCCCGAATATCTGTTTGGTTTCATAAATAATTAAACTCACTCATTATAACATTCTAAAGTGTATGGTGCATAAAGTGCGCTTTAACAGTACTTGACATTTAAATTAGCTCCATTTACTTTGTTAGAATGATGAGCTTCCATTTCAAACGACCTTAAATAAGGTTACAAGTCATATTATATTCAAAATGGCTTTGAAATATATAGTCAACTTTAAAATAATATTTAGTCAACCATCTGTCATTGTAAATATGTTTGAATTATATTACTGTACAGTGTGTTGATAATTAATTATGTACTGTACATAATTATTTATTAACACACTGTGCAGAAATTATTATACTCAACTCATCATCACCATCATAATCATCATAATCATCAACTGTTTCCAGCTTGTGGCTGGGTCAGTTTAGTAAAATGCTTCAATCTTCCTCTTTCCTTCAACCATTCTTCCTCCTTTAATTGCTTCCATTCTTCTCCTCTCACTTGCACACTTTCCGTTATCCTCTCCTGCCATCTCTTTATTGGCCTCCTTTGAGGTATATTTCTAACACACTTCATTGTCATAATTTTCTTTGGCATCCTCCTACTCTCCATTCTCTTTACATGCCCAAACCATCTCAGTCTTGCTTCCTCTACTATCTCATGTACTCCCTGTACCCCAACTCTTGCCCGGATACCCCAATTATTATACTCAACTACTTATATATTTTCTCGGATTTTCACTATCCTGGGCATGTATGTAACATTCCAATTTGTGACAACATTGATCTGAGCTTTATTCAGTGTAAGTAATTAAATTGAAAAGTGTATGTCAATAAAATTATTTCTTTACATGTTACTTATAAAATTAAAGACACAAATACTTTAAATATGATATCCTTAATAACCTAAATTTTTTAATATATTTTAAATAAATGTATTTGTTTAGATATTATTTTTGAAATGTATAATATTTTGATTTTAATAAATAATATTTTTTGTGAAAACTTTATTTTATTTTTTGAATGAAAATAGTTCAATTACACTAATTATGTTTTTGTGTCAAGATTTGTGTGCTCACCTTTTTTTTATTCAGTTGGTACGTTTACAACAAAAGTTACTAACGACTTGAACAAATGTGTAAGGATGAAAAAGATAGGCGTGCACCAAATTTATCTCTTAAGGTGAGAGTGTAGAGAACTCGAATTAAGAGCAGTATTTTTGCAGTTTTAATATCAAAACTTTTTTTGATCAAAATAAATCAAATATTGCTTCAGTAGAAACATATTTTAATTTCCTTCATATGGTTATATTAACAGTCCTTGAATATCTATCAAGGATGTCTTGGAATTTAATGGTAACTTTTTATCTATATTTAAAAGGTTTCTTATCTAATGCCGCTAAGCTCATAACAGATATTCAATAAATATTGATATCACCATGTGAATAAAATTAAACTCTATGTATCTACTGGAGCAAGATTTTATTTATTTTTGCCAAAAATATGTTTTTCTATAAAAACCGCAAAAACACTGCCCTTAACTCAAGTTCCCTACACTCCCACCTTAAGGACACATCCTATTTGAAAGGAAACATCCTAAAACTGCCCTATATTTAATGTAGATAGTAGATGATAGCTATGAAGCTTCAAATCCGCTAAAAAAAATCCTCATTGTTGTGTTGGAACCCTGTTAAAATCAGGAACGCTGCAGTAGGCCTAAGTAATGAGGCCCAAAGTCAATTGACCTAAAAATTAATTCAATCAAATGTCACTAGGCCTGAAGTAGTTTGGTCAGAAATGAATTTCTAAATTTAAAAAAAAATTAAAAATTATCCCGAAAATCTATTTTTATTCACATAATAAGCATGATGAGGTTACCAACAATTTCTTTTGCACTCAACATTGATAACATTTAATCCACAATCACGATTAACTTAACATCCACGTAATGTAAAGAAACCGTGTGTGATCAGGAGTTATGTAACGTAACATATCAACTCATGCTGGGGATTACGATCAACTTAACTTTCCCGTAACGCAAATAAATATAGTGTGTGATCAGGATTCACGTAACGTAACAACTCGAGACAATGAAAATTAAATGTTAAGAATCAAATTGTTCACTATAATAAAACTCAGAAAGTTAAGGCTGATTATATTATACTTTATGGATATGACTAATAGAAATATACTGCAGGGCTGTCCAGCTTGAAGCTAGCTAAGGGCCTCATTGTAGATTCCTAAACAGTGTAGAAATTGGGCCTCTACACTATCAGCAATGTATTATTTTTTTAGTTAACTAATATATTGTATTAAAATTAGTATAGTAATTGCCATACGGTACAGTACGTACATCAAATAATACGTATAATAAATTTTACACAGTTTAAGTCTGATCGTGTTTAAGGAAATACTGAATTACTTTTTTTATGCGGCCCACGGGCTGCCAGTTGGACAGGCCTGGCTTGCTGCACTTAATCTACAAAATATAGTGTAAGAAGAGGCCAGTACGTGTTGTTAATCGCGAGACACGTACAAACGAAATGAATCAAAGGTGACGTCTGCACACCATAAACAAAAAAATAAGTACTAAAGTCGTATTGGCGTTGATCGTAAGGGGTTAACTATAAACCAAGTAACACTGTTGAGAAGGTGAAAGGGGGGATCTCTAATATCTGCATGATGTTACACGGGGGGAGGGTGGGTACATCACAGTGCTACGTATAACGTAACACAGATCTTATACTTACAAAATTATATCCCACCAAAAACATTCATATTAAAATCTTGCCAAGTTCTAAACCACAAAAATCTTTAAATCATTCAGCCTCAAATGGGGGTTGAGATCCAAAAGAATCCCAAATTCAACTTGCAGTGTATTTCCAAATAAATTATCACTTCTTTTAAGTAAGTGCGATAACATGATTTTAAGACTTTAGTTAAAGTGTGTAGGAGAACTTTAACTAAAGACTTTTTTTAGCATCGTGTCTTACTTCCCGTTTGGGCTATACGCTTATGTACTAATTACGTTAAGGGGTTTAAGCATTAGGAAGGCTATAGTTAAAGGAAGTGTACCCGCATTTGCGTGGAGGTAAAGGGGAAACTAATTTTTGAAAAACTAGCCTCAGTACACCCGACCTATACTCGAACCTCGTTCTCCCCGTCAACGGCAGTCTAGTTTAGTGCGAGAGTGGCGTGTTAGACCATGTGGCCACCGAAGCGAGTAACTAGAGACATAAAATTGGAGGAAATGCGGCCCTTCCTTCACCCCTTTTTGGAAACAATGTTGAAAAGTTCAGATTTTCTATTTTATCTTTGTCTTATAAGTCTTCTAGCTTGGCTGGTGGCACTGCCGTGCACCTTGATTCGTTTTCACACCGATAGTAAACATACTTAGAGACGAGTCCCTATTTTAGTGTCACGAAAGTTACCCTATGAAATAATGGCATTCACTCTTGCTTGCTGTGAAAAGATACGTAACACGGCTGGAAGGGGGAAGACTAAAGGTTCCTTGGTGTTACATGGGAGAAGGAGGGTCAAAAAGGGGTAGTAAAAAAGCGTTACTTTCTCCCATGGACAGCTCTTACGTTAAGCGAAAGATAAGTGAACATTGAAGTTAAGGGCATCGTGATGGCTTCCCTTTAAAAATAAGAGGATAAACTTTAAGTTACGTAAAAGTTAAGTTAACTTAGTTTATGGTGATTCCGGAATCAAGTAATAAAATATAAGAGTCTTAGCACTCCGGTAGGCGGCCTTTTTAGTCACCACAACAGGTATACAGTCGCTCTTGACCTTTTAATTTGGTCTATATTTATTGCTGTCATTGCTGATTTCGAAGTAAAACTATCTAGTTTGAAGTTGTTTCCCTTTTACTTAACACCAACTTCAGTTATCATATCAGCAATAAAACAAGGTTAATCACATCTTTACACATAGAAAAATAATTATAATTTATTTTACTAAGAATGAGTAGAAACTGAATATTAAGGGCAGCCGCTTATTAGCTAAAAAACTGGACCTCATACGCATTTACGGTCACGGGGTTTAAGTTGTTAGGTTCACATGACTAGATCTTCTAAGACAGAGATTTCGAGCTCACTGGTAGTGATTTTCAACATGTAATTTATCGAAAAGCGGAAGCCCCAATTTCACCATCACCATCATCAATTTTAAGACCATGACGGGTATTGAACACGGGACTTTTGTTAAGTTATGCAGACTCTTTTCTAGAATTAAATTATTTTGTAAAGTCGTGGGTTGACTGATATAATAAGTTGCTTCAAAAAGTGCACGATAAAAACCATTGTTAAAAAATATATCTATTCGTTGCTCTTAAGCGTGTTTTGAATTATTTATAACATTTCATTATTTTTGTTGGAAAATAATTTATTCTCAATTGATTAACAAATTTTCATTCTAAAAATAAACACTGTTGAGATTTCCTCTAATAATTTCATTGCTATACAAAAAAGTACTATACCGTAGGCCTATTTATTGAAGTTTTAATTATTTATTATTAATCTCAATTATACTTCAATGCATACTTTTAAGTTGTTTTTATAACAATTAAAATGTTAAGCAATGTCCCCAACAATGCTTTTTTCCATACTAAAGTTTGTTAATCAAAAGCATAGGCCTACTAATGGTTAATCTAAAAAATGATATTATACATTGTTAAAAACAATTCAAAGCTTACTTGAAAAAGGGCGGTGAACGCCAGTTAAAGTTCTTATTTTCGCCGTTTTTGGGACAAATATCTTTATTTGGCCAACATAAATAAAATCTTGCTTCTGTAAATACATTTGATTTGATGTTCTACGCTTATTGTGGTTGCCTCAACAGTTCTTGAATACTAGTTATAAGCATAGAAGTTGACCAGTGTATGTGTAGAACATCAAAGAAGGAATAAAAAGTACAGGAATGTAATGAGGAAGTAAAAGATTGTGGAGTGAAATTTAGCATGGCAAAGTGTTAAGTGATGGTAATGACAAGGAAGAAGATAAGTTACTAGTAAATCTATAAAGTTGGAGGGAGTAGAGTTGATAAAAGTAGTGTGTAAAATATCTTGGAAGCGTGATTGTGGTGAAAAGGGGTGGGGGTATAAGAGAGAGGATTTACTAAGAAGAGGGTGACAGGGGAGCTGTTCTATGTCTAAGAGAACTGTGCCATGGAGAAGAGATGTTCCCTTGAAGTGTAAGTAAGTGCTGTAGAGGGTGTATGTATAATTAATGTAAAAGAAACTAGGAAAGTGAAGGCATTGGTAATGAAGTTTGTGAGGATCATGTTAGCTGTCACGAGGAGACACAATATTACGAATGAAGTTATCCGGGAAAGAGTTGGGGTACAGGGACTACATGAGATAATAAAGGAAGCAAGAGTGAGATGGTATGAGCATGTAATGAGAAGGGAAAAGGAGAGAATACCAAAGAGAATTGTGAAGTTCGGGGAAAAGACCGCAAGGGAGACCAAGAATGAGGAGGTAGGAGCAGATAACAAAGAGTGTGAAAGTGAGAGGAGAAGAACGGAATCGTTCAAAGGAGGAAGAATTGTGGAAGGAGAGAGACAGATGAAGGCATTAGGCATTTTATTAAATTGATCCAGCCAAAGGCTGAAAACAATTGATGATAATGATGATGATAATAATGATGATGACATCAAATTTAATGTATCTATTCCAGCAATATTTTATTTATTTAGTTCAAAAAATTTTATTTGGCCTTAAACCTGAAAAAATGCGGGCCTTTCCCCTCCCCTCCCATCTTTAAGTGTAATATTCCCCTGCCCTGCGGGAGATCACCGCCCGCCCTCTGAAAGCTGTGTATTATCGACTAAATCCAAAGAGGTTATGTAGGGTCAGGGCGGGTAATGTGGGTCACTAACAAGTGTTAACAACAGAGTTGAGCCCAATAATAATAATAATAATAATTGTTCCCAAATGAAGAGTGAAGGGAAGGAATATATCAAGAAGGAAATAGATATGAACCGAGAGAACGGAAGAAAGGGACAGATAAACAGACGGAAGTAGATATAACAGGAGAGAAGATAAAAAAGGAGCAACCGAAGATGACGAGAGAGAGAGAGCTAGGAAGGAGAAGACTAGCGCAGAGACAGAACGACGTGGTTTGGTAGGGAGAGAGGGGGATAGACAGGCCACATGGCGTGCAGCGCCGACTGATTCGTGTTTTGTTTGGTTGTTCGCACTGCCAGTAGGACGCCGCCGTCTAGTCAAGTCAGTGACTCGCTCTATTTCAAGGAGCGCGCCACCGCCATTTACGAATGGATCTGACACACGGAGCTATCGCAATAGGTTACTGTGAGTACATTGCATTTTGTTTACCACCTACTATTGATATTCATCGTTGGGAAATTAATGTGGCTTTATTTAAACACCGAAAAAAATTAACTAAAACAATTATCATTAAAGTAAATTAATGGTTCCATCAGCAGATTTTAGACAAAATATAAATGAACTATAACATAATTATATAAAACTAAAAATTCCTCCATTTCAATAAAATTGGTTGTTATATGATCATTAATAATTATTTTTGAAAATGTGTTGGTTACTTTTTTTTTTGTATCACATCGCATGCCTGGATTTTCTTGAGCTTTGAGGCGTTTCTCATATCTAAAGTTGAACAACCATCCTTGAGGAACGAGTTAGAATCATAACATGATTGATTTAGGGTCAATTATAAGATCCAGATTTGGACGTGATCAAAGCTTTTTTTTAAAGTTAAGTCAGTTAAGTAGTGATAAGGTACAGTAGGTTGAATTTAGAGGGTATATACCAACACTTTAGTGCAGGAAGAGTGAAAAACTATTTTAAAAAAACCTTCAACACTCCCGGATAGGATTTAAACCTCGACCTCCCCATCACTAGCTAACCAGACTATTATGAGCTTGACATTTAGAGCGTGATCCCACCGATGCGTGTTTGATAAAAGCTTCCCAATTTTAATTCATAATCATTTATTTTTAATTATAACGTTAGGCACGATGATTATTAAAGACTTAAACCTAAAGGGTATGTATTAAGAAGGCTTTTTAGTGAGAGTGCACCCATATTAGCGTGGAGAAAGGGATTTTAAAACAACAATGATAAATATCATGCGTAAAACCATCCCCAATTTCCCCAGTGAAGACTCGAACCTTGACCTCCCCGTCACCAGCATTCCAATCTTTTGTAGGCCTTATGTCTTAAACCATGTAACCATTAGTGCGAGCTACCCAATAAGTGTGGTCGTAAGCATCCATAAAGTCATTTGCTTCAAAACGCTTTTATTATTAATAATAATCATCATCTTTATAATCATCGAACCAATAATAATAAGGGGTCGCCCATAAACTACGTAACGCTTTGGGGGTGGGTGGGGGGGAGCTCTAATGTCTACATGCTGTTACATGGGGGTACATCAAAGAGCTACGTAACACAGATCTTATATTCAAATTCTAATGTTCAAAATTAATATTATTGTTCATGTTTTCACCTTTGATAAATATACTTATAGATAACGTCCGTATATCTGTGGCGTTAAAAATGCAAATTTATCACTTACTTTTTGTTTATAAATATTTCGAATCCGCTTGTCTGCCCGAGACTACGAACGCCCAGCACATTTGAAAAAACATATTTTCATGCGCATGACAGTGACATGTTTATACTCACGGCACTTGTTTAGATATGTCCGAACTACTGACCCCCTCACGTGCTTTTAGTTGGATAGCAGCTGTCAATCGAAGCGGCCTTAATTTATAAGTATAGTTGAGTTTGAGTATACTTTAGATTCCTAATGCACATTCTTTTAGATAGGACGTGAATAATCGCTTGTGTTTGTACAAAAACAAACATTTTTATTTTTCAAAAATAGGATAATTTTTCATTACTTGCGTATTAAAAGCGATATCCAGAAAAAATCGGTGGAAGCGTCTCAAAAAGATGTTGTAGTGACATGGAAAGAAGCAAAAGTACAGAATTTATCTCAAGGCAAGTTTGAGGAGTCCATCAATAGTTTTATTTCTTCGTACCAGCAGCATGTTATGAAAAGTAAAGCTTCAAATATCATTAATTATTTTCAAAAGGTAGGTGTATTTAAGCCTATACCTTTTCCTTCCTGATAAATCTAGTTTGTATGTTTATCAATGCAACTATTATACACCCACTACGTTGGCTGCATTGTCGAAATTGTCATTCTCTCAGAAGACTAGACGGCCGATGTTGGGGCGATGGGGTTCGAATACCAGTCAGGTTTACTGAGAGTGGCTTTTCCTAAATGGTTTCCCAATCTCCCTTCATGCAAATGCTGGTAGATTTTCTTTAAAACTCTACCTTTTTAATATTCATTTTGTAGGTTGGTATAATCAAATTGTAGTTATTCTAATTATATTTTATTATGTTTATTTAATGGAGTAGAAATGAAGAAGGTAGAATTTGAGAGGTAATCTACCCTCATTAACGTGGAGAGAGATTATAAAACTATTTAGGAAAAGCCACTCTGAGTACACCTGACAGGTATTAGAACCCCGATCTCCACTTCATTGTCCATCTAGTCTTTTTCGAGAATGAAGCCAGAATCCAGAATAAATGTTGGAACGAAACATGGATCTAGGTATTGATAAGTTAATTAAAGTAAAATTGTAGACTAGTCCAAAATATAATTTAGAAAAGTTGTGTGCCTGGAATTGTTTAAATAACTCTCTATATGGTGACTATCAAAAAATGTGCACAATATTAAGAAATATGTATTCCCTCAGCATCAAGCATCGGATGTGGGCACTCATCATTTAGTGCCACTACAGTTAAGGGCCATCCTAGTCAGCACATAGTAGTTCCGTCTGGCTCTTACTCAGATCGCCAACATGACATCCATAACATAAATATATCCTCATGAACCTGAGGGATTTGAGCTTGACGTCTTTATGTCTGTATAAATAATAATACTCTCTGAAATCATTTGTAATCAGGATTTAAAATTGATTTTAAGAAGTGTCAAATCTGAATCCCTCCTTTAGTATCACAAAACCTCCCTATGAAAAGAATTACATTCATTCTTAGTGAGAAAAGTTACGTAACACATGTTGAGGGGAGGGGGGATAGGCTAAATGTCTACATGGTGTTACATGGGGGAAGGGAGGCTAAAAAGGTAATAAAAATGCTTTACGTGGTTTATGGACGACCCCTAAGGCGTATAGGATGCGGTTCTAAAAGAAATGGTTTTCCACTCTTCCTCCACGCAAATGTGGGTACACTTCTTCTGAGGTCAAACTTCCTCATACCCAACACATTTAGAGTAACTAGTACAGTAGCCCCATGGCTTCTTTGGTGCTGACTGACAGCTGACAGTTGACAGCTGACAGCTTTGAAAAGCTACCAGACCAAATTATGTATCCCTACGCCGAGCCATATGATCTGCAAAAAACATGTGTTTATCAGCTGTCACTTCTGACAGTCCAAATTTAGGTATATACCTAAATGTTGACTGTCAGAAGTCAGCTGTGAACTGTCAGTCAGCACCAAAGAAGCCATGAGGCTACTGTACATAGGCGTATAACCCGAACGGATAGTAAAACGCGGTGCTAAGAGAAATAAAAATTAAGATCAATGGAACTTTAATTTTTCACCTTCAAGTGTCGTTTTGGCAATACAACCCTAATGCAACAAATGTCTACTGATGATCTTAAATAGCCAATAAAAGTTTGTCTTTTTACCAATGCAACAACGAAAATGTGCAGAAATACTGTACAGCACTTACAATATTTCCACAAACAATAGGTAGCCAGTGAAATGTTGAGATAGTTATAATTTCACCAAAATTTAATGAATGACCAAAACGATAATAGATCTACAAGTATTTATAAAAGAATTAGAATTCTGGTAGGAAAGAACTTTTATAAAACACAAACATACTTTATTGACATTCAGCAATGACGAAAAATTTACTATATTATTCGTGGTATCGTATTGTTGATAATACAGGTTGATTCACTCGGGACTGAACACTTGTTTTTTATAGTATAAGCTATGTAGAATATAATATGAGCATGAAACATGAAGGGGACAGTTCTTTATCTCATGACAATGCAGTATACATGCATTACTTTGACAAAAAAATTATCCCCACTGGCCAGCTGGACGCCACAATGACGCCATCTCTCTAGACATTAGTGGGGGAGCGTGTCTAATCAGACAGTGTGAGTCGGCAGAAGAAAGATGGTGTACTCAATTGAGGAGCGTGTATTCATTGTGCGTCAGTACTGGGTGACCGGTTCCTTAAAACAATGTTAGAAGGGGTTTCTGAATAAATTTGGTGGGCGTACACCACCCACCAGAGCCACAATTTCGAACTTGGCGAAGAAGCTGGAGAGAACGGGAAACTTAATGGATCCGCATACGGGCGGGCGGATGGCCCAAGATGACGGAGGACAACATACAGGATGTGAAGCGGCGGCATCCCCAAGAAAATCTCTTCAGAGATTATCCCAAGAGACTGGACGATCGTATTCGACCTGTCAAAGAGCAGCCAAACAGTCAAAGATTAAGCAGTAGCGTATCATGGCTGTGCACGAGCTACAGCCATCTGATTTGGCAAAGCAACTGGTTCATCAATGGTTTTCCCAATTTTTCGCCGAGAACTCCACCCTGTTAGACACAACATGGTTTACCGATGAAGCATGGTTCCCTTTTTCCAGCTATGTAAACTCGCAAAATACACGGGTGTGGGCCACTGATAATCCCCACGCCATCCATGAAAATTGGTGCCTGGTGTACGGTGTCTCGTCACCTTATCATTGGGCCAATCTTTTTTGGAGACACGGTGAATAGTGACCAATATTTGTAAATCCTTAATGAATTTGTAAATCAGTTAGATGATCAGAAACTGGCAGATGGCTACTTCCAACAGGAGGATGACATTTGCCACGCCTCCAATAGGAGCATGGCAGAAATCCGCAGTTTTTTTCCCAAGACAGGATTATCTCCAAAAACCCGTGGCCACCTAGATCTCCAGACCTGACAACCCCAGATTTAATTCTATGGGGTAATTTAAAAGGCAGTGTTTATGCCAACAAGTCAAGGTCTATTGAGGAATTGAAAGACAACATCAATCGTGAAATTGCTGCCATCAACGTCGCTACGCTACATCGCACATTCGCCAATATGGAGCGTCGGGTGAATATGTGTCTGGACGCTGGTGGTGGTAACTTCCAGCATATTCTATGAGACATTCTTATTTGTCATGGACCAGGGTATGTTTTACAATTCACACTATTCAAATATGACTTTCCAATCCTGAGTTAATTAAAAAAATAAGTGTTCAATCCCGAGTGAAACAACCTGTATTATCTATCAAAAGACAGTGATAGCTTCATTTCATATCACCAGACATATGAATATGTTAAAACAGTTTTAGTAACTTTTGTAACTGCCGCATACTTTTCATCTTACCAAAATCCTAATAAAGATGCACAGGTCACCAATATTTTGTAACTTATACAAGGAACAATAAACCCATTTTGTAAAATGTTTATTATTTAAAATATTTTAATAACTAATGTATCTATGTACGAGTATCAAAACTGGTCCATTAAATAGGAAGGAGAACTTTTTTACCAGTGAGCTTTAACATTATCCTCCTAGCGACGTCTCTTCAGGTTTCCCAACGAAAATGTTGTGCACACGCCTGTCATCACCCATACGCACCACATGACTACCCCAACTCAGGCTTAGCGGCTTGATTATACTTCATATGTTTGGCAAGATAGTGATGATAGTAATAATACTTAGCACCGCGTCTTACTAACCTTTCGGGTTATATGCTTAAGTAGGTCTACTAATTAAGTTAATGGGTTAGAAATTGGGAAGGTTGAATTTAGAGGAAGTTAACCCGCATTTGCGTGGATGTAGAATGGAAAACAATTTAGGAAAAACTACCCCCAGTTTACCCGACCGAGATTCGAACCTCGATCTTCCCGTCCTCGGCAGTTTAGCTCAACACGAAACTAGTGCGTTAGCCAACTACGCCACCGAGGCGGGTGTTTGGGAAGAAACTCAATTAAGAGGAAACCCGCTTCGATGACCGAATGGTCTTAAGGCGTCACTCTCGTCTTAGACTAGCCTGCTGATGACGAGGAGAGCGGGGTTCGAATCCAGGCCGGTTATACTGAGGGTGGTTTCTCCTAAATGGTTTTCCGTTTTACATCCACGTAAACCTTTAAATTCAACCTCCCTCATCTCTAGCTCACTAGCGTAATTAGTACACATGCGTATAACCTGAACAGATAGTAAGAAGTGGTGCTAAGAAACCTAATAGGAAATCCACCAGCATGCACCTGGTTAGAGTTCGAACTCTAGTCAAGTACGCAGGAGCACTGAGCCAACTCTGCCGCTTGTGATAAGCCCACTAGACAGTCGACGTGACGACACGTAAGTAATAGCTAATATTTTGAATCTAAGTGCTCATTGCGTTCAACTGTGGCCTTGATCCAGAAACGGAGCGTGTTAGTCGTGATCAGCTTCTAACGATTGTCCTTCACATAGCGCGAACACGAGGGTTTCGGGGATGATGGTGGTTTAAAGAGCTACTGGTTGCTTTATCCCTACTCCTTGACTCAGTTGGATCACTAGCTCTGGCTGGTGACTTAAAAGCCCCGAGTTCGGTTCCTATCATACCTGAAAAGTTACCATTGTTGAAATCACTGTTTCCTTTTTTACAGCATTAATTAATTGACATCAGAGGGCGCTGTTTTCGTCACCGCGTCTTACTACCAGTACAGATTATACGCATTTATGATAATTATTATAATGGGTCAGGAATAAGGAAGGAAGCATTTTAAATGTAATCTACTCTCCTTTGTGTGAGAGTAAATTAGGAAACCATTTAGGAAAAAACACCCTCAGTATACCCGACGGGTAGTAGAAATACTTTTCACGTGTCCAGTGTCATGTAGATCAAATTAACCTTCTGAATAGTGTGAAGAACATATCGATGAAAAGTCTAAGTCTATACGATTAACTACTTCAATTGCTTCAAAATGAATTCATACGAAGTTTTATTGAACACGTTTAGTCGAATCGTGTTTGGAATAATCTTATCTGAGGGTCTAAAACGGGAGGCTTACTATAGCAGGATTCTACTAGAAAGAACCTTTTAGAAAAAACAAACTTTTTTTGCGGTCAACGTTGATAACATTTTACGATATTATTATTATTATTATTATTATTATTATTATTATTATTTTATAGTTGGTGATGCGATTTATCTAAAATGTAAACTTCAGATCGCATGTTCTGACGTATATACACTGTTTTAGTCCTTTTTTATAACTGCCAGATCTGCGTTTCGAATCACTGTTTGGTGTACTGAAGGTGTTTTTCTAAATGGTTTCTCACTTTCCCTCCACGAAAATTCGAGTACATCTCCACTTAATTCTACCATCGTCAACCCAGTCCTATTAGGTGGATTTAAGTACGTGCAGCTCGGATGGGCAGTAAGGCGTGAGACGGGGTGTAAATATATACGGGTCATCATGTGCTATGCAGTGATCCCATTATGACAGATGACATCCATCTCGTCCCCTGAAACAGAAATAGTCACCTTTACTCAATGTTTATTTTTCTTCTTATTCTTAGCACCGCGTCTTACTATCCGTTTGGGTTATACGCCTATGTACTAATTACACTAATAGCTTAGGTATTATGAAGGTTTAATTGAGATGAAATGCACCCGCATTTGCTTGGAAGGAGAGAGGGAAAATCACCCCCGACCACCTCTTTAAACCCTATTCCTATATTGAGCTAATTCTATCCAGGCCACCTCTTTACAACCTATTCCTATCTTGAGATAATTCTATCCAGGCCACCTCTTTACAACCTATTCCTATCTTGAGATAATTCTATCCAGACCACTTCTATACAACCTATTCCTATATTGAGCTAATTCTATCCAGGCCACCTCTTTACACCCTATTCCTATCTTGAGATAATTCTATCCAGACCACTTCTTTACACCCTATTCCTATCTTGAGATAATTCTATCCAGACCACTTCTTTACACCCTATNCCTATTCCTATCTTGAGATAATTCTATCCAGACCACTTCTTTACACCCTATTCCTATCTTGAGATAATTCTATCCAGACCACTTCTTTACACCCTATTCCTATCTTGAGATAATTCTATCCAGACCACTTCTTTACACCCTATTCCTATCTTGAGCTAGTTATATTCAGTCCATCTCATAGTACCCTATCCCTATCTTGAGCTAGTTCTATCCAGTCCACCTTATTCCACCCTATCTCTTTCAGCTCTATTCTGATGTTATCCTCCCACCTGCATCTAGGTCTTTCCAATGGTCTCTTCCCATTGAGTTTGCCAGTCAATACCCTAAACATGGTTCTAGATTCTCCCATTCCCTGCCCATCATAATCTGCGATATTTGATTATCCTAACAATGTCTTGTGATGAGTATAGGGTAGGCAACTCTTCATTATGTAATATTCTCCCCTCCACAGCATCTTCATCCTTTTTTTTTAGACCAAATAACTTCCTAAGCACTTTGTTTTCGAACACCCTAAATTTATTTTCATCATATAAGGTAAGAATCCATGTTTCACACCCATATAGAACAAACGGTAAAATTATTGTTTTGTATATTCTGAGTTTAAAAGTAGCTTACATTGCTAACAATCTTGAACGCAAAAAAAAAAGTTGTATTTTTCTATAAGCGTCTTCCTACCAGGATCCTACAATATTTACCACTTCCTTCACTCACATCTTGTTTAGCATGAACAGAGGTTCTACTGTATTTTAAGAACCTTATCTTGTAGAATTAATCAGATTTACGAAAGTAAAATCACGTTTTTTTTACCCTTCACCAAATGAATTTCTTATATTTTGAATAGTAACATGAACTTTCTAAACACAAGGTCTTTGTTTATTATCACGACACGTTTTACTGCCATCTCTTATATCCCCCCTTTCTACCCTCCAAGGCTATCCACAGCTTGCATTAATTTAAGCAAACAGGAACGAGTAAGACAAATTTTTAATCAAGTGAAGATTGTATGACAAAATGATGATGGAAATCGTATTGTATGAAACTATCACTCAAGATACCCGTTCAAGATTCGAACCAAAGTCTTAAAAATAAGTTTTTGTCATCATTCAAATTAACAACGCCTTGACTAACTCGACCGTGAACAAGGCTGCCTGCTGAATTCCTTCTAAAGTCAACAACTTATATTGATGGAAACTTTTAAACCGCGTGAATCCTATCAATACACAACTTACAAACTAACTTAGCCTAGGACAATGCGCCATATACTACCATCCACTTTTCATAGGAAGAGCCTTTATCTGACAGCTATAAAAGTCACTAGGTCAACTTTCATGTAGTCATACATAAATTAATATGATTTACAGCTATCAATTTTCAAGAAATTATAAAGACCTAAGAATAGTAAAGTGTTATCAATGTTGACCATCTCAAAAAAATGTGGCCATATTTTCTAAAAACGTTTCTTCCTACCAAATTTCTACTGTCCACACACAGCCCTAGCGTCTAGATATTTACTAGTTATATAGCAGGACCAACTAGTATGCAAACAGAAAATATAGTCTTCAGTGCCACCCGGATTAGAACCAGAGTCCTCTAGAAATGTGCTCGACCCCTAGAATACACATATTCATGTGAACGAGCATGGAATAAATTCAAAGAACTTGAACCTCCATTAGGCATGAGAAAATATTGGGAAATCAGATATTATCTGGATGTATATAGCCTGTCGGAATCGAGCCTTGGCCTCTAAAGACAGTTACTAACAGAGTAAGCAACCAACTCTTCCGGTATCTCAGCAAAAGATTGTCCACCTGTTCGCCCCTGTCCCACAAAATGCAGTCGGTGGAAGGTATATCAAATGCGGGCTTGTGAAAGTAGGCCACCGAGCATATAATTATATACGTGTTATATTTAGCTCGAGGTGGCCCGTATATACACTTATAATCTCTTCCTCTTATAACTAGAGCAGTACGCACTCGATTCGTGGCATTAGCATATACGTTTTACGTAATATGAAGCATCACAGGTAGTTTTATATAGGTCTATAGTTTTACAAATAAGGGAGAAATTGTAAAACGGTCATTCTTTTTGTTGTAACCATTTGTGATAGCTATTTAGTTTTTACTTTCCCATCGATATTATGATGAGTCTGTCCGTTTTATGTGCCCCCGAACATAAAAAAAAAGTGGCTCTTACGAAGATGTCTGCCTGTTTTCCCCTGGACCAACAACTGAAACACTTTTATAGATTTGATTCAAACTTGATGTTATGTATTTTTAAATTTTTTTATTCTAGCCCTCAAATTAAGAAAAGTAGTTTACTGATGACGGATTTTTTGTTTGTTTTTTAATTCAAAGTTTTTCAAAAATTACTTTAGTTTTTTTAACCGATATCTGAAGAGTGACATAACTACTATGGGGTGGTGCTTTAGTATTGGCAAACGGGCTTCCTGCTATCTAATTAATAAACATCCAGGCTTAAAGTTTAGTTTTGTAGTATTAAACTTTCTGTCTTTGGAAGAAAACAGATTATAATTTAATTTAGTACACTGCGGTAACCGTTCGGATCATCCGCATATATACTCTACAGAACCATTATCGAGGAAGGATGAATTTATAGGAAATGTACCCTCATTTGCGTAAAGAGGTTGATAAAACATTTAGGGAAAATCCACCCCCATTACAACCGACTGAGATTCAAACCACGATCTCCTTGTCATTGTCAATCCATTCTGTTACAAGAGGGACGCCTTATGGCATGCAACCATCGAAGTGGCTCTAGTTTTTAATTCACCATCATCATTATCATCAACAACAAGTTTTTCCAGCCTGTGGCCGGGTTGGTTTAGTAAAATCCCTCCATCTTCCTCTATCCTTCCTCCATTCTTTCTCCTTTAATTGCTTCCATTCTTCTTCTCTCACTTGCACACTTTCTGTTATCTGCTTCTCCCATCTCCTTTTTGGCCTTCCTTACGGTCTTTTTCTTACATACTTAATTTCCATCATTTTCTTGAGTAATGTGTTGATAATATGTGTGCCTAGAAAGTAAACTTTAAATAAAAACAATTAGTAATAACATTAATGAACAATCGCGAATTAAAATAATGTTTTCATCCTTCATGTCTGGAAAACAACGCATAAGAAACTCTTTTGTGGTTTACCGAAGTCCTTATCAAGAACACATTTCCTTCTGTATTCTTCGTCAGTTTGAACTGAACATAACCTATAAGAGTGATTCTAAGATCTTTCTAGAGAGATGATGGCTACAAAGTGTGTGACAATAGACTTCAAGGATGTGGGCGTGTTAAAGGTATCTAATAAGTAGTAACTTGTATCCGATTAACCAAATGAAAACTCATCACTAATTGCTTGAAGAGTGCTCCGAGCTCATCTTACTTTGGAGACCTAAGATCTTCCTTTCCTGTAAGTAATTTTCGACAGATAGCAATAAAACAGTTTCAAACCTTTTCTTACAAAAGGAGTAGTAAAGTGATTTGTTGCGTTTCAAGAACAGGTAAGGTTCCTAAAGAGATTTTTCCATAGCAAGCATAATTTGGGTCATATCTAGATTCTGGACTTTATTTCACACACAATTGCTATTTATAAAAGTTTTCCAACTTTTCGGAAAGAAGAGGAGAGGGGGAGAAAACAGTGAACTACACAAAATCTCAAATATATTTCTAAATGTCAACTTTATACAAAAATATGTTTGACCAAAATGGAAGATAATTGAATTTACTATAGTATTTGTATAAACTAAATCTATCCAGTTCAGTCGGTTTACGAAATATTCGCAAACTATTAATCGCCTCGATTAATTTTCACTTTCTCGCGATCCCTATGGTAGCGAAAGTATTGTTATCATCCAAAAAATCAAATTCGGGATTTTGATGGATATTGACGTTTCGTGACCCAATGAAGGCAAAAAATGTGTCTTCTTGATGCCGTATGTCTCTCTGCGTGTGTCCGTATCTCGGACTAGAGCCGTAACCATTTTACCAATTGGACTAAAACTTGGTATTTAGGGTGTTCATAAGATTTCCCTGAGGAGTTTTTTGGAATTAGCTATCTAACAATAAAATTAAGGATAGTTTACTTATGAGCCAAAAGAGAGAAAAAAACAATTTTCTCGAAATCAGCTCCAACGATTTTGATTGAAATTCGTACCTAAGCACTGTTTAACGTTATAAATAAAATGCTGTATCTGATATTTTCATAAAAATGACTTAGAGGATACTTTACAATAACGGATATCCCCCCAACTATTGGAGATACAAAGTCACTTATCGTTGCTAAGTTGTAACACTATTAAAAATTAAAAAACACTTTTATTATAAATATACTTTTTTAAGACCAACCTTTTCTGAGCTATTGGCAAACATATTTTTTAAGTTGAGGCTCCAGGATATTGGGAGTGTAATGTTATAATATTTTGTAAACAGAGATGTTACTTTTCCCTCGATATGTTTCTGTAACCGTGAATATCATTTCATTTATGTTATTTGGTGATATACAATGCTATTTTTTCCATTATATTTCTGCAACAGTGTCTTGTGAGTTTTGAGTAAATGTGTCATTTAAGGTAAAGGAACCTAGAAAATCCGCGCAGTGCACCGTATTATTTATTTAATATATTTATAACAGAAGTACCCGGCGCTGACCATGGCAACTACGCAATGGATTACGTGGGATACTCTCGGCAACTCTTTTCTTTGCTTCAAGTAGACATAAAAATATCTCTTCCAACCTAGCTTTTAATTAATTTAAAAAAAAATCAAATCCAAGTTTTAAAATTATTGCTTCAAGGTGCACATATTCGTGCACATGGACTACTAACTGCTAGTTTTAAAATTTCAGACCTCTGCGAGTGGTAGGTATCGCGAAATGCTCCTGACAGACAGGCAGATAAACTCTTAATTTTATTAATATAAGATATATAGAAGGTAGATATAGAAGACAATAGAAGAAGTTTTATTTATTCATGTTTTAACAATGAATTTGTTACTATATAGACAATCCATGCCTAGTCATCGCTCTTGAGCAAGGGCGTAGAAAACTCATTTTTCTAGGGAAGGGGTCCGCTAACAAATTTTAGGGGGGCCCGGACCCCCTCCCCCCCGAACCTAGCCTTTCTTCCAAACTTTTAATAGTTAGCAAATAATGTTTTGAGTAAGTAGGTATGTTGAGATAATGGGTGGGGGAAGGGTAGTAAGCCTGAATATGCTACCCAAGAGTGCGGGTATAAAACAGCGCAAACGATCGGTGTGCAAAAAAAACACAGGTACATAAGATCGTTATTCTTAATTGCTGTAAAAAAGTCGAGTGTCTTCCTTTCTTTTGTTTGGCGGCAGGAATTCGTAGGCTACTGGAATTAACAGCTGTCCAACTTCACCCTTTGAAACCTGATTGTCCTCTAACCTAAGCTAATCTAACATAACCTAACCTACCCTAAAAACTCTATGTCAGTAACTTGAAAACCACGTTAAGGCTGCTTGCGCAATCTGTACAATTGCTACCCAGTTAAACACAGAACCCCTTGTGCTGTTCTGGAGAATAAAGAGGGCACTTTAAGGTCACGAAACAATTGCGCGATCTGTACAATTGTACACTTGCGCTGTTTTGTGCCTGCTCTACTTTGGGACCACTAGGTTGCGCTGTTTTGTGCCTGTTCTATCTTAGGACCAGTAGGTTGCGCTGTTATGTACCTGTGCTGTTTTGTACCCGTGCTCTTAGGGGCCGCAACCAGTAAACCTACCTACATAAGCTACAAGCTACACTTCTGACAGTTCTGTTATTTAATAGTGTTCATCATAACAGGCCCACCTCAGCTCCCGGCCCGCATCAGCGTGTGTGTGTGTGTGCACGCGCGAGGTATGGGAGTAAAAGGGAAAATAAAAGACGTACGATATGCCAGAAATGAAATGTGTGCAGTGCATTCTTAATTGAATGATAACTTGTAATTTTCCGCGGTGACGATCGGGGAACAAAGTGACAAAGTTTCTTGTTTATAACTAAACACAACAGTTATATGTTCCTATTATGACAGAATTAAGGTTTGCGTACAATGCTTATTCATGTGAAGCCTTCTAAAAGGATCAAAAACGGCCTTTTCAATGCAGTTTTTATCCAATTATAATCTAATATTTCAACACTGTTCAGTATTAGGAACTTCTATTAACTCTTTACATCAATGTTTAATCATGAATAATCCACGTGCAATAGTGTTGGTGTAAATTTACGATTTCTAATCGACTGTATCACAAAGTTGATTGGCATGTGATGTCTGCTCTTAAGCTGCTCTTTTCTTTGGGCAATCCCTCAAGTAGGATCTTACAGGTGATAGCAAAAATGTTTGACTCATTTTCTCGTATCTTGAAGGTGAATATTAAAATGTTCATTAACTAATATTTGGTTGATGATATATACAATTCAAACTGTGATAAGAGTAAAACACTTAAACATTAGGTTTTATATGTATTTGTGGACTCCCCTTTAAGGGGGCGTTCAACAAATTCCGGGGTAGTTTCAGTTAATCTCACGGGGGAGTCCGGCCCCCCCATCTTTCTTCGTGCTTGCTCCTGAGATGGACAGGAGAAACATCTCCATGGTATCTCCCTAGAAGGGACTGATATGACGTCATGAAGGTGCCTTCAATACTGTGCACACAGCTACTCTAATAAAAATTGTACTAATTAGAAGGGACTGATATGACGTCATGAAGGTGCCTTCAATACTGTGCACACAGCTACGTCATTAAAGGAAAAGTGTTCCGGGATACATACCATGTTGGTCCTGTTTATTGACTATTTTATTACTGGTTTGGAGAGGTATGTCTGTAGTTTGAAATAATGAACTATCAAAATGTGTTTTATAATATTGATGGTAAATAAATGTTATTTGGAAGGTGGGGGTAGTCAGTATAATTTCATAGTACAGCTAATTATGTATTATTTTGATTTAAACTTAATATTAAATTACACGAGAGAGATATTTTGTGTGGTTCGCCACTTTTCCTCCTTCCCGTCCCGAGTCGTCCAGACTCTGCCAACAAATGGCTATCACTTTTTTTCCTTCCTGATATGTCCCTTGAACAAAACTATACCTACTACTCACTGGATTTAATAACTATAAAAAATAAACAGAAATAAAATATATATCCCAATAAAATGCTCTTTACTCAGCCTATG